>CM035418.1:100525030-100585030 GCA_020310875.1 Ceratopteris richardii
AGTTGTAATACAAAAGTGGAACTTTGCAAAGAGAAAAAATTGTGTGAAACAACAGCTAATATAAAAGAGTAGATAGGAGAACTAGAGGAAGATGAAGAGGAAGTAGAAGACTAGATAGGTCCAAAGGGCAATCATAAGAAGGCCTATAATTTTGAAAGGTGCAGATTTGCTTTGAATGGTACTAGTGCCCCATTGTAATCTACTTTATAAATGATAATCCAATTCTAGTTAACTTCTCAAATTTCTTGAATTACTATTTTGGTGCCATCTTTCTTTCTTCTTCATTGTTATTTCTTGTGTTTTTGTGTACTAGCTAGCAAACTAGTTTATAGTTATGTCGGCTATGATGGTGGGAAGCTACAATGTAAGATTGTCTGAAGGGTGAAAGTGGTGTTTGTGAGAAACTCTAAGTCAATAATTCTACAATAGATAGAATGTCGAATGGAGAAAAGTAGTTTTGTACAAGAAAAATGACA
Organism: Ceratopteris richardii; assembly: GCA_020310875.1. Classification (NCBI taxonomy): domain Eukaryota; kingdom Viridiplantae; phylum Streptophyta; class Polypodiopsida; order Polypodiales; family Pteridaceae; genus Ceratopteris; species Ceratopteris richardii. Next base: position 100,525,507 of record CM035418.1, read on the forward strand.
TTAATTGAGATTTTGAATTTTGATCATCTTAGCATTATATATCTGGATTTGGGTAAGTTTTTCATTCAAAATAACGAATTTTAGTCTAAAAGAAAGGAGGTATTTTTTCTATTCCAGTACAAAGTGATGGACGTCCCAAGCTCCCTACAAAAAGGAAGTTCAATCCTCTCAAACTAGGTGTAGGAATATCTAGTTGTCTATCTCTTCATCTATAAATATGATTTCCTTAGAAGAGACAAAGAGATGTGATGGATGAGATTTTATTGTTAGTGTCCATGTGAGATTCCAAATGGCCACAGGACACTTTTGTGTATGTTCTTTAAAACACAGTGGTATGGTCATCCACAAACCATAATTTTGATCGCATTTGTAAAACCTAAAAATTTTGTTCTTGAGAGCTATGTTTATTGTGTACTTCTTGGGTTTTCTGTAGGTGTTGCAAAGTATCATGCATGTCATCTAGATCTCGGTTTTCCATTAGAGCAATTTTGAGCAAAAAGTTTTCATTGTTGTATGAATGAAGCAAGCACCACTAGTTCTTTGCGCTTTTTGGCTTGTTGTAGATTCCTCCAAATCTTACGACTAAGGCAGAACCAAGGCATGGGCCTTGAAATACCTTTTCATCCATGTCACTGAATTCAATATTGGCACGATTGGCTACATGTGAGGAACTACTTCAATGATCAAGAAAGACAAAGTAGTAGTACATCCTAGAAGGTCACCTATTCTAGTAGTGTTCCCTCCAAGGCTCTCCTAACTGATAGGTTGCCTTACCACTAAGCCCATGCTGGTGATTATAGGAGCAGAGATACTTAATTTAACATTATTTTGGAGCTTTCAAAGTGTCTTCTTAGGCTCTCTGTATCAATTTTCTTAGTGTTTCTTTGGGTGCCAAATTGGGGAAATTAGAAGCTAGTTTTGTAGCTAGTGGAAATATTGGTCCAAAGATGAATCTTAGTGCTAGAGGTACTTCATATTGTGTCTCCTTGGAAGTATATATTTAGCCTTATCACTGAATTCTCATCTCTTGAGTCTTCTTTTAGGTTTTTTGGAAGTCTTTCACCTGCGACATGGAAGCCACTACAAGTTTATGCACATTGTTTGGGTCTAAAGAACGAATACTTTCTCGAGCTTTACAAGTTTCACATGATGATGTAAATCATTCCATTTTTTATGTAGATTTACATGATGCACTTGTTGATGAGAGGGTTGATATAAAGGAGGCAAAAACTATCCCTAAATGGTTGTTGTAGACTTTGTGAGATAGTAAATCAGATGTGTCTCTCTCTCATATTGTACTTGTCCAAGTCGTCATAGTTCTTTTTTTGAATGAATTCTCTATGCAATGGCTACCTCTAGCCTTTGTGATGAGAACGAGCCTCTTTCTTTTGATGAAGCAAAAAACTCATAAAATTGGATGGCAGCTATGCAATCAAAATATGATGTTATTATGAAAGAATGGTACTTGGTCTTTATGTGATTTGCCTCCAGGCAAAAAGGCCATTGGCACGAAGAGTAAGCCTAATGGAATAGTTGACAAGTCTAAGGCTGGCCTTGTTTCAAAAGGTTATGCTCAAGAAAAGGCATTGATTTTGAGGATACCTCTACACCCACATGTCAAATGACAATCGTTCATAGCATCTGTGCACTTACAATCCACCATGGTTGGAATGTACATCAATTGGACATTAAAACTGCATTTCTAAATGGTGACTTACATGAAGAAGTGTATGTTTTTCAACCTCGTGGTTTTGTGCAACATCTTCTTCAACAACAATAATCTTGCAGAGGTTCTTGCTCTCTCTACAAAGATACAAATTGGATGCCTGATGATGTAGTGGAAATTTACTAGTGTCTAGTTTATGTGTATAAATTTTCAAAGCATTTCGTTTAATGAATTGGGAAAAATCTCACTTTTTCTATCTCGGGTCTATCTCTGTGCATTCCTAAAAAATAGGAGGTACAACTGTTGAGTGTCAGGATCATTCCAAAATCATAGTTTGCTTATTTCTTGTAATCATGTGCATTCCATACACTCAAGCCTATATGTATCACTCCTCCAAAATGATTTTTTTCGATTGTAATCATGTTGGCTGCTATGAGCATTTGAAGTTGTCTTGCACAAAGATAGTAAGTTTTTTTAGCTAGTCAATGCGCAAACCTATCTATTTTGTATCGACTCTTTCTCCTTGATGCTCCAAAGTACATAGTGCATTTTATTGAATTTATCGCATGCCTATAAGGTCTATTTGAGTCTCCATAAGCTCAAGGATTGGTCTTGTTCTGATTGGCTGGACCGAACTTCATCGCTTTGCAACTCACTTTTCTACCTCCTACAAGCTAGATCAAAATAGGTGATGGCTTTCCCTCAATGATTGAGAAGCTTGATGAACTCAACTATGCAGCTTAGAAAATCAGAATGGAGACCTATTTGCAAGGTAGAAATCTTTATGGAATTGTAGCAAGTGATGAAGTTATGCCTATTCCAAGATCCAAAGGAGGATCTACACAAGAGGAGATAGATATGCTCACACTTTGGTGTGCAAGGGATGCTCAAGTAAGGTCGTATATACTAAACTCTATTTCTCAATTTCTATTACCACATATTAGAGGATGCAAGACATCTCAAGAAACTTTAGATGCCCTAGACTTTCTTTTTTGGTAGTACCAAAGCAAGAAAGATTCATCTTTGGAACGAGTTCAACGAAATCAAGAAGACACTGAAACAAACCATCACAGAGTTTGTTACCAAGGCCAAGGAGGTTGCAGATCAGTTAGCATCTATTGAAGAGATGATTGAAGAAGAGTCTATCATGAGGAAAATTCTCGATGGGATTCAAAGTTATAAGCAATGGAAATCCTTCACCATGGCTTATGATCTCATCATGGATGTGCAAACTCTAGAATTCAACATATTTCTTGGACAACTCTTCAATCAAGAGGCCAACAATAGCATAAAGAAAGGTAACACCTATCATGGTAATTCAACTAGTGCTCTATATGCAGATAAGAAGGACAAGAAGTTGAAAGGCAGGAAGATGGAAGAAGATGAAGAGGAGACTTCCCAAGCCAACTTTGCAAGCAAGAGCAAATGGAAAGGAAAGAAGAAAGGACCAACACATGAAAAATCCAAAGGTCAGAATGTTCAACCTTGTGCCATCTGTGATAAGACCAACCATACCACTTAGAATTGTTGGTTCACTGGGAAGCCCCAAAAAGGAAGTGGAAGAGATGGATATGGAAGCAATAAAGGCAGAGGTGGACACAACTTCAACAATAACAACAGAAGCCATAATAGAAGGGAATTCAATAATTATTTAGAAGATCAAGCACATGAAGAATCATTGCTTCTAATGAATCTAATCCACAAACAAGGTAAAGAAGATGATCATTTGTTCTACATAGATTTTGGATGTTCAAATCATGTTGCAAGCAACATTGCTCTTCTATCTGATTTGGAAAATCCAAAGCATAGACATGAAGTTCAAATAGGGGATGACACAAAGCATAATGTGGAGAAGATTGGTAATCTCAAAGCTTCCAATGACAGGACAAACATTTTGAGTAAGGTTCTCTATGTACCCACTATCATTTAAAACCTAATGTGTAGGCCAAATAGTTGAAAAAGGCTTGAGTGTTAGGTTCATCCAACATGGAGCTTTTGTGGAAGATCCATGTCAAGGCTTCAAGAAGATAGCCAGAGGTGAGAAGCATGGTAGGCTCTTTACTTTTGAAGTAGGAGAAACCAGGAACATAGCTCTATTCACTTTCCACTCTCAAACCCTAAGTGAGATTGAAGTGTGGCATAAGAGACTTGCTCATGTGAATGAATGAACCTTGAAGGATATATGCAGGGATCAAAGTGTTCTAGGATTTCCAAACATATCAAAGCAACACATGATCAACAGAGGTGATGCATGTTAGATTGGAAAGGCACAAAGACAACCATTCAACCACAAAGGCTACATCCACAATAATTTATTGGACTTAGTACATACAGATGTATGGGGATCAAGTCAAGAACCTTCATTGAAAAGATCAAGGTATTATGTCTCATTTATTGATGACCATAGTGTGAGAAGAGATGGTGGATACCTCCAAAGAATGAGTCTGGTATTGCAAAAACCTACTCTACACCTGCCAAGGTAACTTCAAAGATGCTAAGTAGACACATTGATCTTGCTAATGATGCATTAATACCTCCTTAGTACTTTTGAAGATCAATCTCAAATTGATTCATCAAAAGAGATGACTTGACACAAAACAGATGATCAAAAACTTGTTATTTTGGGATGAAAAGCACTCTAGAATTTCACTCAGAGATCACAGCCTGTAGAGAATTGTCTAGAGATATTTTGTACACTTCAAATTAGGTATATGATGAATCTAAAGCAACAAATTTGATGAATTTTAATAGACTATATTGAGAGAAATCAATTTAGGAACATTGGGGTGTAATCCTGACTTTTCAAGAATACTCTGCCTGCATACATAGGTCACTTCAAATAGATGTAGCTCATAGAATAATGAACCAAATATGATGAAAATTTAGATGAAGCAAATAGAATTATTACCTATGTCAATTTAAATCCCATCAAAAGAATAAGTACACACAAAGAAATCAATTATCAAAGTTGACTAAAAATGAGATATGAACCTGAGACAACAATTGAAGTGAACTCAAAAGATGATTTACAAATCAATCTCTGTTGCACATATGGTACATGAATTGATTGGAGATGAAACTAGGGAAGGAAGAGCACAATTTGTGCTTCAACAATAGCATAATATGTGGTCAGAATCTCCTCTAAATGTGGCACAAGGATCTGCTCTGTTCCATGACTCTTTTTGAGTGTTTATATAGATGATTTTGAATCCAAACATTGGGGGAGATTCCACCTAAAAGTTCCTTCAACATAGGGGAATCTTATCTAAAAAAAATCTCTGACTTTAGGTGCATGATTTGCACCTAACAAAGTTGCAAGATTTTGTCTTTTACTTTTTATGAGTTAAACTTTCAAGTAATCACTTTTACAAGAGGTTGTTCTTATGGCTTCTCTCATTGAGAGTATACATATCAAGGTGATAAATGATCAAGCAGTAGGCTTGGATAAAATGCACCAAGAGCTCCCCCTCAAGCCTATCATTCTTGAGACTTCATTCTTCCTTGATTTCTATCAATCCAATCATGCCTTTGAACCTGTTTAGCTTGATACAATCCAATGGCTTTGTCAACATGTCTTCACATTGAAGATTAGTGGATACATAGGACAATTGAATATCCTTGCTTAACAATTTCTCTCTAACATAATGATAATGAACTTCAATATGCTTTGTTCTAGCATGGTAAACAGGATTAGCTGCTAAGTGAAGTGAGCTAGTGTTATCATAAAAATGTGAGGAGTTGAGGTGTGTAACCCCAATTCTGAGTATAAACACTTCAACCACATTGCTTCTTGTGTTGCATTGGCCAATCCTCTATATTCAGCCTCAGTAGATGATAGAGAAATAGTTGGTTGCTTCTTTGAAGACCATGAGATTAACTTTGATCTTGCCAAAGACAAGTATCCTGATGTACTCTTCCTATCATCCTTTGATCTAGCCCAATCTGAATCTGAGTAGATTTTGAGATCAAATTATGATCTGAAGGGATAGAAGAGTCCTTTATTGATGGTATCCTTAAATTATTTGAGCACTCTCTTGGCTGCTTCCATGTGTGGCTTCCTTGGCTTGTGCATGAATTGACTGAGTATGCTAACATTATAGCATATGTCCACCCTTGTGAGAGTTGCATAATTCAAGCTTCCTATCAGGCTTTGATAGCTTGTGATGTCATCAATGAATTATCCCTCATAAGCACTTAGCTTATGATTCATCTCCATGGGTGTACCTGCACACTTAGTATTTTCCATTTTAAACTTGGAAAGCATGTCATGTATGTACTTCCTTTGAGTGATATAGATACCAGAATCTGTATAGCCAAGTTCAAGTCCAAGGAAATATGTGAGAGGTCCAAGATCACTGATCTTGAATTCATCCTTCATACCCACTTTTACCTTAACCATACAAGGCCTTTTTCAATTTTCACACATAATTGGGATGATGTGCATCTTCATAACCAGGCGGTTGTGCCATATAGACTTCTTCTGAGATCCATCCATTGAGAAACTCATTTTTTACATCTAATTGATAGAGCTTCCAATTCCTAGATGCAACAATGCTAACAAGTATTCTAATGGTAGGAATTTTAGCTACAGGTGAGAAGGTTTCTTCATATTCTATTCCATGGGTTTGAGCAAGCCCTTGGCTACTCGCCTTATAGCTATTGATACTACCATCTTGATTCTTTTTTACTTTATAAATCCACCTTGATCCAATCACCTTCATTGATGGTTTGCTAGGAACAAGTTCTCATGTATCATTGTCCATGAGAGCTTCCATTTCTTCATCCATTGCTTCTATCCACTCCTTCTTGCTTTGAGCTTCTTCATAAGATGTTGGTTCTTCATCGTTGAGGTCCTTATCCATGTAGATTGAATGCTTTGTGACCAAGGATGTATCAAATCCATATCTTTCTAGTTTCTTCCTTTCTCTCATTGATCTTTTGATTGGTTGTAGAGAGCTTTTTGGACCTTTAGCTAGGTCTTGCACCTTAGCTTTCCCTTTGTTTTCCATAGCTTCAATTTCTCTAACTCTGTCATGTCATCTTCAGAATCACTATCTTCATGATGCTTTGGCTCCTTTGTTGGAAGAGAAGGGAAGTCTTCTTCCAAGTCATAGGGTAGCTTCACTTTCCTGTCATCATCAACCCAAGATTTATTTTCATCAAAGACTACATCCCTACTAACTAAGAATCCTTTGTTGGTGGGATTATACAATCTTTAATCCTTTTGATTTTGATCATATCCGATAAAAACACACTTCTCTACCTTGGGATCCAATTTCGCTCTTACTTGAGAAGGAATATGAGCATAGGCTAAACATCCAAAGATTTTGCAATGCTCTAGGCTTGGTCTTCTTGCATTCCACAGTTCATATGGAGTCATACCATCTAAAGATTTAGATGGAAGTCTATTTACAATGTATGTGGCTGTTGATACCCAAAGATAATTAGGTAGGTTCTTTTCATTTAGCATAGATCTAGCTGCTTCAACTATGGTCCTATTCCTCCTTTCAGCTACTCCATTGAGTTCAGGTGTGTACCTAGTTGTTACCTATCTTTTCATGCCTCTTTCTTGAAGGAAAGCATCAAACTCATTTGAGAAGTATTTTTCACCACCTTTTGATCTGAGTCAGACATTTACCTATTTGGTTCCCTACAAGTGCAAGATATCTTTTGAAAAATTGAAAACTTCATCTTTATGTTTCATAAATCATAGGAGTGTCCACCTACTGTAATCATCAATAAAAGATACATAATATTTTGAACCTGAAATGGAAGGTTCTTTGCTTGGTCTGTACAAGATCCAATAGCTCCTGATGAGTATAGCCTTTCATGTTGAAAGGTTATCTATGTGCCTTGCCAAATTGACAAGCTCCACACTTGTAGATCATATGTTGCTTTGTGATATTGGGAAATCCAAGTACACTTTGATCCCTGCATATTTGTTTCAAAGTTCTTTCACCAATATGAGCAAGCCTTTAATGACATACCTCTAATTCAAAGAGGGTTTGAGATCCATAGCTAAACAATGCTATGTTCTTGGTGTCTTCCACTTCAAAAGTAAAGAGTCTTCCTATCTTATCTCCTTTAGCTATGCTTCTAAATCCTTGCTTTGGGCCTTCCACATATGCTCCATGTCTTGTGAATCTAACCTGCAATCCTTTCTCCACAATTTATCCAACACTTATCAAATTCTTGGTTATTGTAGGTACATACAATACCTTGCTTAGAAGATTCATATTTCCATCTAATGTCTTGACATTACCTATCTTTTCTATTGTATGCCGTGTATCATCACTTGTTTGCATTTCATGTTTGTTCTTGGGATCTTCTAAGTCAGAGAGCAATGCTACATTTACTGATACATGATTGGAGCATCCTAAGTTAATATAAAAGACATGATCATCATCCTTACCCTGGTTCAATGATAGGTTCATGAGAAGAAGTGAGTCTTCTTGACTTTGATCCTCAGTGTAATTGTTGTATTCCTTCATTCCTCTATATCCACTTTGATAGTTGTTATTGTTGTTGTGATAGTTGTTGTTGTATCCTCCATTGTATCTGCCTCTATTTGATCCATAGATATCTCTATTGGATCCTCTTCCTCTCAAATTTCTTGGGTTCCTGTAAAATTCTTCAATAATGTGATTATAATAACCACATATGTTGCAAGTTTGAGATGTTTGGGGTCTCCCCCTGCCTTGCTTTCCTCCTTTCCCTCTTCCTCTAGCTTTTCGTCTACCTGTGAAGTTGTCTTGGAAAGAGCTACCTTCATCTTCCTTCTTCTTGTACTTTGATTTATCCTTAGATTTAGCTTTATAATAAAATTGTTGATATATTTAGGTAGTGATGTGTGTGAACACTCTAGGACTGCCGGGGCACTTTTTTCCCTCTTTAGGAGGTTTTTTTCCCCCGGCTTGTATATACGCCTATTGCCCTAATGGGCTACTTATCTTTGTACATTCTCTAGTAATACATTCAGTATTGTGTGTTTGTGCTCCAAGCTTCTTCTTCTTCCTTGTGCTGTTCGCGTGCTTCCGCAGACGTCTATCTCCAACAATTGGTATCAGAGCAGGTCATCGCTTCTTCTAGGGTGCCGTCGACACTCCTCCGTTTGCAGTCTCAGATTCGCACGAAATTTGGTGAGCATACTCAGGGTGCCGAAATTGCGATCTGAGCTCGTTTCATCCTCCGAACGCACTATTGCAGCGCTTATGCAGGCTATTTCATCCTTTTGTGCCAAAGGTATATACCAGTTTCTGTTCGCCAGTTTAAGCGTCTCGAAGTCTGCTACAGGTCTAGTAGAACTCGTCTGGGAAGTTCCGTTCAACTTTTTGAGATACAGTCAATTTTTTGCATCAAGGTATTTTAGTCACCGGCCATGGCTGAAAGCAATGATGTATTCCGTATGTTGGCTATTGAGGATAAGTTGGATGGTACCAACTACCCATTATGGACTTATATGATGCGACATGTACTGGTTGCAAAAGGATTGTGGAACATTGTGCAGGGTGTTGAAAGACGTCCTGTTATACCTGTAACGATAGGTACTGCAAATACAGGTGTTGAAGCTGATGAAGATGGTGTCGAAGATGATATTCCGCAGATTCCTGTTCGTGTTGCTGTTTCTGTTGCACCTACTGCAGAGCAGATTCGTTGGGATGGCAGAGATGCCCAGGCACATGCATTGATAGCTTTGTCTGTCAAACGTGCCATTAATCCTCACATTTGCTCTTGCAAAACAGCAAAGGATGCTTGGGATACACTTACCACTTTGTACCAGGCTAGGAATGAGGCTCGTGTTGCTTACCTCCGAAAACAGTTGGAGAGTGAGCACATGAATGAAGGTGATTCTATGGACAGTTTTCTTACAAAGATCAAAGACCTGAAGGAACAATTGATTTCTGCTGATGAGGTTATACCAGATAGCTCACTTGTGCAGACCGTTCTGAATGGCCTTCCTGATTCATATCAGAGTTTTGCCTCTACTCTTTGGTTGATGATGAAAGGCAATCCGAATGCCTTGTCATTTGAGGAATTAGTCTCTATTCTATTGTAGGAAGATCAGTCCAGGCAGAACAGGTCCATTATGCGTGTTGCAGATCAAGCTTTTCTGGCTAGTCAGAAGGGCAAAGGAAAATGGAGCTCTTCTACTAGTAAGCAGAAATCTGCAAATGCTGCACAATCGAAGAACCAGGATAAAGATGAGAAGAAATCAGAAAAGCAGAAATTGTTCTGCAAGTACTGTAAAGGAAATGATCATATTATAAAGAACTGTCCAAAACTGGCTACTAAAGAGGCAAAGAAGAAAGAGGCTGGAATGCTTGTTGCAGAGGCCTCTACACCAAAAACAGAGTCTGCAAATCTTGTGCAGGAAGAAGAATAGGCATTTACTACTGTCTGCAGTTTTGACCCATCTTCTCATGATCAGTGCATGTCTGCAGTAGACTCAAATGTTTGGTACTTTGATAGTGGGGCGACCAAACATATTACCTCGCAGCGCAGTTTCTTCTCTTCACTCGAGCTTGCCCCTATAGGGAATACTGTCACATGCGCCAATAACTCCTCTTATCATGTTATGGGAGTTGGTAACATCATTCTGACTACTGCTAATGGTAGTTCTTTCACTTTGTCAGATGCTTTATTTGTGCCAGGGATAAAAAAGAACCTATTATCAGTTTCTGCATTAGCCAAGATTGGCTTGGTTGTGAAATTTGTTGATGACAGGTGTACAGTCCATGATCTCTCAAATGGCGATGTGTTTATTGCTTCTGGCATTTTATGTCGTGGGTTGTATAAGATCATAGACTATGAAAGATCTGTGAATGATTCGGCATGTGCAGTTCATGATTCTCAGGCTATGTCAGATGCAAAGCTTTGGCATGCACGCTTTGGTCATCTGAATTTTGCTAGTTTGTTACGCCTGCAGAAATCTGAAATGGTGTCCTCTTTGCCCAAACTTGAGGCACCTGGAAAACATGTTTGTGAAGGCTGTATTTTGGGCAAAATGCAGCATTCTTCCTTTCCAAAAGATGGTTCAGTTCGGGCTATGCAAAAATTGAAGCTTGTACATAGTGATGTCTGTGGTCCTATGCAGACACCCTCTTTTGGAAATTACCTTTACTTCGTGACTTTCATTGATGATTTTTCTAGGCATGCATGGGTATATCCACTCAAAGCAAAGTCCGAAGTGTTCATGTGCTTCAAACAGTTTTTGGTTTTGGCTGAAAATCTGTCAGCATGTAAAATGGGCACCCTCCGTTCTGATCGAGGGGGGGAATATATGTCTTCAAATTTTAATGCATTTCTGGCTGAACGTGGGATAAAACACCAGTGTACAGTGTCGTATACACCTCAACAGAATGGAGTTGCTGAAGGAAAGAACAGGTCACTCATGGAGATGGCGAGGTGCATGGTCAAAAGTCAGGCTTTACCACATAGTTTCTGGCTTGAGGCTGTCATGTGTGCAGCATACGTACTGAACAGGTGTCCCACTAAAGCGTTGCAGTCTATCACTCCATATGAGGCTTGGAATGACTGCAAGCCATCTATTGCTCATCTGCGTGTTTTTGGTTGTTTGGCATATGCATTAGTGCCTGAACAACATCGCAGAAAATTGGATGATAAGGCAGTAAAATGTATTTTTGTTGGGTACAGTTCTGAAAGTAAAGGCTATCGTCTGTATCATCCATAGACTAAACGCATTCTGGTTAGCCGTGATGTTGTCTTTGTGGAAGATGCTATTCAGCCATTGCTTTCATGTACTAAGGAGACATCTGTTAGCTCCAAAGACATGTATGATACTTTGATGCCTCTTTTTACAGGTGGACAGGCTAGTGCTGGTCCTAATGAGGCAACTTCTCAGCCTTTGCAGGTTTCATATGATGATGCAGATCATTCCATTTCTGATGCAGATTTACATGATGCACTTGTTGATGAGAGAGCTGATATTGAGCAAGCAAAAACTATGCCAAAATGGCTGGTGCAGACTTTACGTGACAACAAATTAGATGCACCTGTGTCATATCGTACTCGTTCAGGCTCTCACAGTGCGTCCTTTGCATCAGATTGCTATGCTATGGCTGCATCTAGTCTCTGTGATGAGAATGAGTCTGTTTCTTTTGATGAAGCACAAAATTCAGAAAATTGGATGGTTGCTATGCAATCTGAATATGATGCTATAATGAAGAATGGTACATGGTCTTTATGTGACTTGCCTCATGGCAAGAAGGCCATTGGCACTAAGTGGGTATACAAGCTGAAGCGTAAACCTGATGGTACAATTGACAGGTATAAGGCTAGGCTGGTTGCAAAGGGTTATGCACAGGAAAGAGGCATTGATTTTTATGAGACCTTTGCACCTACATGCCGTATGACTACTGTTCGGAGCATTTGTGCACTTGCAGCCCATCATGGTTGGAATGTACATCAGTTGGACATTAAAAAACAGCATTTCTGAATGGTGACTTGCATGAAGAAGTGTATGTTTTTCAGCCCCGTGGCTTTGTGCAGAAAGGGCATGAAAACCAGGTTTGCAGGTTAAAGAAGGCATTATATGGTTTAAAGCAAGCACCACGTGCTTGGTATGAGAAGATACATGCCTATCTGATTGCACATGGTTTTGAGAACAGTCCAACTGAAAGCACCTTATATGTTAAACGTGCTAATGATGTGCTTCTGATCATTGTTGTCTATGTTGATGACATGCTGCTCACTGGTCCTATTGAGACACATATTGCTGATTTTAAGGCTGATTTGCATGCCTCATTTGAGATGTCTGATTTGGGGCATTTGCATCACTATTTGGGCATTCAGTTTATGCACATTGATGGTGGAATGGCTTTGCGTCAAACGAAATATATTGACACATTATTGCAGCGTTTTGGCCTTGAAGACTGTAAGCCTATTGCCACTCCTATGGAGACAGGTTTACGATTGAGTCTTCATGATGCTAGAGATGCATTTGATGCTGTTCTCTATCAGCAGGCTGTTGGATGCTTGATTTACTTATGCATTACTCGGCCAGATATTCAGTTTGCTGTCTCACAGATGAGCAGGTTTATGCATTGCCCAGGAGTCATGCATTAGAAAGCGGTTAAGTGCATCTTTCGCTACTTGAGTGGTACTCGGCTACTTGGGTTGTTTTATCCCAAGGGGGGATCACTACCGCCAGATTTGCATGCTTTTTCTGACTCAAATTGGGCTGGTTGCTATGACACTCGTGTGTCCACCAGTGGTTTTTGCTTCATGCTTGGTAGCTCATGTATATCTTGGTTGAGCAAGAAGCAGCCTACTATGGCCACTTCCAGTTGTGAGGCTGAGTATAGGGAAGCTTTCACAGCGACTGTTGAGTGTGTGTGGCTCAGACGCCTTATGGCTGATTTGGGTGTTGGCCAGTCTTCTGCCACCACCATCTTCACTGACAGTCAGAGTGCATTGGCAGTTTCGAGGAACCCTATGTTCCATGCTCGCACTAAGCACATTGAGGTGCATTATCACTATGTCAGGGAGAGGTTCTCTGCTGGGGAGATCAGCTTGGCATATGTGCCCACGCAGGAGAACATTGCAGACCTTTTCACGAAGGCTCTACCTAGGGAGAAGTTTGAAGCTTTCGGCAAAGCTTTGGGCTTACTTCCTTTTGTGGAGTGATTTCCACATTGCTTGGCACTTCCTTATACATGAGTGCCAGCTCCTTGTTCACCGCATCACTCCCAGGGGGGATTTGTTGATATATTTAGGTAGTGATGTGTGTGAACACTCTAGGACTGCCGGGGCACTTTTTTCCCTCTTTAGGAGGTTTTTTTCCCCCGGCTTGTATATACGCCTATTTCCCTAATGGGCTACTTATCTTTGTACATTCTCTAGTAATACATTCAGTATTGTGTGTTTGTGCTCCAAGCTTCTTCTTCTTCCTTGTGTTGTTCGCGTGCTTCCGCAGACGTCTATCTCCAACAAAAATAAGGTAGAAGATTGATTACCTCTTGAGGATTCACCATTTTTGTTTATCTTTGCTTCATGTGTAAAGAGTTGGCCCATCAAAGTGTTGAGGTCAGGCACCTACATGACCATGTATAGATCCATGGTAGTTGTGAAGGATTCTCACTTGTCATCAGCTTTAATGCCATTGATGATATGCCTTATGATTTTCCCTTCTTCAATCACCTATACAATGCTTCCTAATTGATCAAAGATCTCCTTCATCTTGGTGACATAATCAGTTACACTTTGCTTGGGGATTTTCTTCAAGGTAGTAAACCCCATCCATAACTGATTCTTCTTTGCTCTAGTATTTGAAGAGAAGAAGCCAGCAAGTGCATTCCAAGTCTCCCTTGAGGTCTTACATCCTTTTACATGAGGTAAGGGAAAATCAGAGATTGAGTTTAGAATATAAGACCTAGCTAGTACATCCTTTGAACACCAATTTGTAAGTATCTCTTGCTCTTCATGTGATGGTTGCCTTTGCTTCTCATTGTTGGCATGACTTCATCCTCATATATGTATCCAAAGAGATTTCCTCCTTGAAGGTAGGATTCCATCCTCAGAGACCAAGCTGGGTAGTTGTTCCTATCCAATTTGTCAATGGTAGATGGAAAACCATCTCCCATGTTGATTCAATTGTGCTCTGATACCACTGTGAGAAGAGATGGTGGATACCTTGAAAGAATGAGTCTGGTGTTGCAAAAACCTACTCTACACCTGCCAAGCTAACTTTAGAGATGGTAAGTAGACCCCTTGAGCTTGCTAACGATGCATTAATACCTACTTAGTACTTTGGAAGATCAATCTCAAATTGATTCATCAGAATAGATGACTTTTTGACACAAAATAGATTATCAAAAACTTGCTATTTTGGGATGAAAAGACTCTGGATTTTCACTCAGAGCTCACAGCCTATTGAGAATTGTCTAGAAATATTTTGTACACTTCAAATTAGATATATTATGAATCTAAAGTAACAAGTTTGATGAATTTTAATAGACTATACTGAGAGAAATCAATTTAGGAACATTGGGGTGTCATCCTGACTTTTCAAGAATACTCTGCCTACATACATAGGTCACTTCAAATAGATGTAGCTCATAGAATAATGAACCAAATATGATGAAAATTGAGAATATAAAAACAGACTTATCAATGTACTTAAGCCAATTAAAAGCTCATCAAAATAATAAGTGCACATAGAGAAATCAATGATCAAAGTTGACTAAAAATGAGATATGAACCTGAGATAGCAGTTGAAGTGAACTCCAAAGATGATTTGAAAAATCAATCTATATTGCACATATGGTACATGAATTGAGTGATCTTCCTTCTTTTTTTTGAAGCTTCTTTGGCGTTCTTTCAGCTATAGCTTTGCTTCTTTGGCTCTTTGCAAGAACTCTTCTTCAATCCCTATCATAAACATGCTTCATGCAAGATTTTATAATAAAATGAGATCACCTTGGTTGTATATAGCTTTGTTGCTTTACTCTCTTTCTTGGTGTCCTCTCTTTGAGAATCTCTCTTCTTCTTTAGCTTCATGGCTTCATGTCTTCTAGGCTTGCATTCTTTGCTTTGATCCTCCATTATCTTTGGATCATCTTCAACTTTGTCTATGGGTGCAATCTTTGCATCTCCTTTTGACATCGTCATGGTTGTCATGCTTTCTTCTAGCTTGTCTTCATGATTTCTTTTGTACTTCATGGCTACTCCTTGCCTTCTAAGCACTCCTTCAATGTAGGTGACTTCTCCTCATGCTTTCAATTTACCTTTGATGGCTGCACTTGCTCTTTATTTGAGCATACCTACTTCTCTTGGCTACACTTTCTCTTCTTTGGACTCTTCTTGGATCTTCCAATCTTTGCAAGCTAACTCCCCCTTGCTTCACAATATTTTCTTCATGCTTCATGGCTGATTATGTACCTGCAAACTCAACAATGGGATGATCATACATGAACTCTTTCATGAGATCCTCTTCATGTGAAGCATTTGTAGCTTCCACATCTTCCAAACTTTCTTCATAACCTACAAGACAACACAAAATATCCTCAATGTGAATAATGATGCCGCTTGCCATTCCTTTTGGGATGATCTCACTTGCCATAGGCTTGCCACTCTCTTTTTTGGTTTTACTTACCTTAACCTTTTACTAGACCTTCACTTGGTCTTTGGTGCTTCTTGCACCTAACAAGGCTTTCCATTCCTCTTGGGATGGTCTTATTTGCCTTCACATAGGCTTCCCACTCCTCTCGGAATGGTCTTACTTGCCTTTACATAGGCTTGCCACTCCTCTTGGAATGGTCTTACTTTCCATAGGCTTGCCACTCTCTTTGGTGGTCTTACTTACCTTACATAGGCTCGGCACTCTCTTTGGTGGTCTTATTTGCCTCAAACTTTCATTAGACCTAACAAGGCTTGCCATTCTTCATGGGATGGTCTTACTTGCCTTCACATAGGCTTGCCACTCCTTGTAGGAGGTTCTTACTTGCCTCAACATATGCTTGCCACTCTCTTTGGTGGTCTTATTAGCCTGATTCTTTGACAATACATTCACATGGTCTATGCTTGGAACTTACCACCACACACAATGTGGATTTTTCCTTACCATTTACATCAGTCGTTACCTTTTTCAATTGAATTCTTTACCTTCTTTTACCTCAGCCAATATGTCACACTTCATGAGTGAATCTTACTTTGAGTTTGCAACTTGCTTGTTGCTCCTTGCAACCTTGGGAAGTGTCCTCAAGTCCTTGTTGAGTCTTCAACACTTTATGGCAGCCCTTCTTTGGAGTGTACTCCTCCTTTTTTGGGAAGCTCAATCCTAGGCTTCAACCTTTTCCACCTTCAGTTTTGGCTCATATCTTTAAGTCTTAAAACCTTCAAGTGTCTGAAAACCTTTTAGCTTGGGCTCCTTCCTTCGCTTTGCTCCAAGCTTTGCATCCTTGCTTTTTCTAAGCTTTTCCCACTTTGCTTTGTGCAAATAGGAGCATTGCATTCACTTGATGTATCTAAAGTCAAGAATCAAATTCCTTTTTTTATCATAACATAAGCATATATATTTGCTTTTACAAATTTACCTCAATGGGTTTTATCCACAACAAGATACATCCACAAACTCCATACATGGCAGCCTTGCATCTTACCAATTTTCATGGCATCCAAAGACATGTACTTTCAGGTCATCTATGGCTGAACATGAGCAACCTTTAAAGCATTAATATAAATGCTAACAAATCAACATAAGCATGTAAGCAATTCACCAACCATTTGAGTATATATTTAGCTCACTTTATCCCAGTTCATATGGCTACATAGACCTGCAATTTTTAGCTTGTATAGGCTTTATAAAATAGCCTATTACTCATCCACTCATCATCACACATGTATATATATATTATATTTGACCACATAAGCATACATTCTTGCATGCTAGGCATCAATCCACAAAACCAAATTCAACTTCATGGCTATCCAAAAATGTCATACATCTTAGGCATAAATGTTACAAGCATGAATAACATAAACATCTTCATTGCATACATTTCTTGCACCAAGAAAGAAGCATCTAATGCTATCCTTAAGCAAAAAAACAATCTTCAATATTCAGCCATGTACATAATAGAAACTTGCACTTCATTCAATTGAGTGCAATGCCTCAGACATGCATACAATGTTCATATGCAACTATATTTAGTTGCTCATCCAAGATTCTTTGCTTGAATCTTCCACTTCTTCCATTGGCTGCTCATAAATCCTCAATCAAGTGATTAGTATCACTCATAGCATGACCCAATGATCAATAATATCTAGTAGAGAGTAGGACAAGAGAGTGCATCACTTCAAATAACATAAAGCAACAAAACTCTCTTACATACAAAAGCTTCATCTCCATAGCTTTCCAATAGCTTGAATGTTGCACACTCCATATGCTCATAGCTCTGAGCTTTCCTTTGTCATCTCTGCATCTTATTCAAGATCTCTTTGTGCATCCATGCACTCCAATCCCAATGCTCTACAACCAAAGCTCTGATACCAAAATGTGGAGAAATTTCACTCCAATACACACAACGAAAGTTAGAGAACTTCTATAATCTGCCCTAACACATGCTTAATAAAACTTGATTCAGTCCCAAATCATACATCCAATGACTCTAAAAATTAGACCATTAGTCCATACATATTAGCCTCTCTTAGCTTTCTAACAAGCTAAAGAACACTCCATTTGGCGTTCATATGACTAGGAAACTAAATATACAAAGATAGACTACCTATCATCTCAAGTTAAGGAGAAAACTGAGGTTCACATAAAATATTCCCACTCACTACTAGAGAATCATCTAAACAAGATATTGGACATAAAAAGATTATGAGAGATGAACTTTCCAATAAGATATCATATGAATTAAATGGATAAGTACCTAGAGAGATATCACCTTCACTAGGTGGCTGTGTACAAAAAAAGTATGTGACTAGAATACCTATGTGCCTTGTAGCATCCAAATGAGCATCCAAATGAGCATCCAAATGAGCATCCAAATGAGCATCCAAATGATCATACAAATGAGCATCCTTTTGATATCCATTGGTGAGAGAATGACTAGCATATTCTTCTACACCATCTCCTTGTCATCTCCACAAATTTTCATGTTCAAGTGACGTCTATGTATAGAGGTATAGGCATGGGAGTTCTCACCTACCCTTCCATGTTTTCTCACCTCTTGACCTTTCACTTCTTGTCCTTTGCCTTTCCATTTCCTTAGGTGACTTTTGATGCTCCAAATCACTTCATATGGATAAGTTCACGACTTTTTTGACTATTCCATCTCTCTAATTCATATTTTGGCTTTTATCTAAGCCATAAATACATTTTCCCTTTTTAATTCAACACTCTGCTTAAAGGTTATGAGTGTACTCTCTATATTTTAGGTCCTAGCTTCTCTTTGAGCTTAAAAAAATACATAAATTATGAAGAGGTAATTAATGACAGGTGAGTATGTGCCAAGCCTCACAATTGGAGCTTGCACAAGTTCCATAATTTTCAACAATAACTTCATATATGCTACTCATACAAGGGCAGACATCTCATATAGTGTAGGAGTTCTAAACCAATTCATGCACTCACCAAGAAGATCACACATGGATGTAGATAAGAGAGTACTTAAGTACCTCAAAGATGTTGGATTTTAAGGTCTACAGAAGCACGTGAACAGCACAAGGAAGAAGAAGAAGCTTGGAGCATAACACACAATACTGAACCTATTACCACTAGAATGTACAAAGATAAGTAACCCATTATAGTTATAGGCATATATACAAGCTGAGGGAAAAAAACCTCCTAAAGAGGGAAAAAATGCCCCGGTGGTTCACACACATCACTACCTAAATACATCGACAAATCCCCGCTAGGAGTGATGCAGTGAACAAGGAGCTGGCGCTCGTGTATAAGGAAGTACCAAGTTATGTAGAATCAATCCACAAAATGAAGTAAGCCCAAAGCTTTGTGGAAAGCTTTGAACTTCTCCCTAGAAATCTCAGATGAGCCATGCAAATCAGCCTTAAAATCAGCAATATGCTTCCAGCGAGCAACATGTCATCAACATACATGACAATGATCAAAAGCACATAATTAGCACGCTTGACATATAAGGTGCTCTCAGCTGGACTGTTCTCAAGACCATGTGCAATTAGGTAGGCATATATCTTTTCATACCAAGCATGTGGTGCTTGCTTCAAACCATATAATGCCTTCTTTAACCTGCACACTTGGTTTCATGCCCTTTCTGCACAAAGCCATGGGGGTGAAAAACATACACTCCATGCATATCACCATTCAAAAATGCAATTTTAATGTCCATCTGATATAGATTCCAACCATGATGAGTTGAAGTGCACATATGCTATGAGCATTAGTCATTCGGCATGTAGGAGCAAAGGTTTCATCAAAATCAATGCCTCTTTCCTGAGCATAACTCTTCGCAACAAGCCTAACCTTATACCTATCAATTGTTCTATCAGGCTTATGCTTCATCTTGTATACCCACTTAGTGCCAATGGCCTTCTTTCCAAGGGGCAAGTCACATAAAGGATAGGTACCATTTTTCATTATAGCATCATATTCAGATTTCATAGTAGCCATCCAATTTTCTAAATTTTGTGCTTCATCAACTGAAACAGACTCATTCTCATCACACAGATTAGAGGTAGCCATAGCATAGCAATTTGATGAAAAAATAGCACTATGAGATCTAGAATGAGTATGATATGATAGAGGTGCATCTAATTTGTTGTCACACAAAGTCTGCACTAGCCATTTTGGCATATTTTTTGACTCCTCAATATCAGCTCTCTCATCAACAAGTGCATCATGTAAATCTGCATCATAATTGGAATGATCTGCACCATCACATGAAACCTTTAAAGGTTGAGAAGTTGCCTCATTAGGACCAACACTAGATTGTCCACTTGTAAAAAGAGGCAACAAAGTGTCATACATGTCTTTGGAGCTAACTGATGTCTCCTTAGTACATGAAAGTAATGGTTGAATAGCATCTTCCATAAAAACAACATCACCGCTAACTAAAATTCATTTAGTATATGGATGATACAGATGATAGCCTTTGCTTTTATAATTATACCCAACAAAAATACATTTCACTACTTTATCATCCAATTTCCTACGTTGTTGTTCGGGCACTAATGCATATGCCAGACAACCAAGAACACGTAGATGACCAACAGATGGCTTAAGAACATGCCAAGCCTCATATGGAGTGGTACACTACAATGCTTTCATGGGACACTTATTAAGTACATATGTTGCATACATAACAACCTCAAGCCAAAGTCCATGTGGTAAAGCCTAACTCTTGACCATACACCATGCCATCTTCGTGAGTGATCTGTTCTTCTGTTCAACAACTCCATTCTATTGAGGTATATATGGTATTGTACACTGATATTTTATCCCACAATCATCCAAAAATGCATTAAAATCAGAAGACACATACCCCCCCCCCAATCAGAATGGAGGGTGCCCATTTTACACGCTGATAGATTTTTAGCCAAAACCAAAAGTAACCCATTAGGGCTATAGGCATATATACAAGCCGAGGGAAAAAATCTCCTAAAAAGGAAAAAAATCCTCCTGACGGTCCTAGTGGGTTCACACACATCACTACCTAAATATATCAACAAAAGGTACAACCAATGAAGGCATATTCTATCTTTACTCTTCAAATTTGGATATCAAAATCTATTCAGATGCAGATTGGGCAAGAGCTAAGGATGATAGAAGAAGTACCTCTCGTTACTTAGCATTTGCAGGTTCAAAATTGACATCATGGAATTCCAAGAAGAAACCAATAGTTTCTTTATCATCAACTGAAGCAGGGTACAGAGGTTTGACCATAGCAACTCAAGAGGCAATATGGTTAAAAGCATTGTATACAAAGCTGGGACTTGTGAGTTCCAAACCTCACATATTTGGAGATAATGTAAGTTCCATGCATCTAGCAGCAAACCCTATTTTCCATGCAAGAACCAAACACATAGAGGTTCATTACCACTTCATCAGGGAGAAGCTCATGGCAAAGGAGATTGACATTTCTTTTTTTTTCAACTGAAAAGCAAGTAGCAGATATGATGTCGAAGGCACTTGATGGAATAAAGCTTTGCATATTTAAATCAGTGGTAGGTATTCAACCTATTAGAGAATGAAGACTCAAGCATACTTAACTTGAGGGGGATCTGTCAAAACATCAAGCTTACACTATGCTTGAGGTGGATTTGATCTACATCAAAAAAGCTATGGTTTGGATTATGCCAAAATATCAATTGAAGCATTCTTTTTCTTATGCTCGTTTATTGTAATTTTTTTTAAAGATTTTTTATGGATCATTTACCATTGTAAAAGCACAAAGATTTACACATGTAAAAGTAAAAAAAGAGAGCTAAAATTCCATGAATTTGAGGTGGTTGAGTTGCAATCAATGAACCAATCAATCACCTAAAAGTAGATCAAACTAGATCTTCACTTTTCCTAGATTGTATGAAAGTGAATTGATTCCTTCCAACAATTAATCCCGCCTTCATTAATTCAAAATCCACTTTTTGAATTCATGGGCACTTCAAGCGTCTATATAAAGACCTCAAATCACTTGTATATTACATGGAAGCAATATACATACACTTGTGGCCATCATTGTCTTGCTCCTTCACTTTTTTGCATCATCTTCTTCAACAACAGTAAGCTTGCAGAGGCTATTGCTCTCTCTACAGAGCTCCAAATTGGATGATTCATCACTGATTGAAAAGTTACTAGTATCTAGTTTATGTTTATAAATTTTCAAAGAATTTGGTTTAATATATTGGGAGAAATCTCAGTTTTTCCGTCTCGGGGTCTATCTTTTCACATTCCTAACAAATAGGAGGTACCACTATTGAGCGTGAGGATCATTTTAAAAGCATATTTTGTTGGGAAAGATGGATGGATACTCCAAGAGACTGAGTAGGTACTTCTAAACCTGCTTTGTACCAGCCCTTTTTTGCTTCAGAGTTGATAACTAGACCTCCTTAGCTTTCCAATGACACCATAAAATGTCCTATGTACTTTGGAAATGATGTGTGTAATGATTGAATCAAAACAGATAACTTTGGAGGTCACAAACTCAAGAAAACCTTCTATTTATGGCTTGACACCCACTGAGTATTTTGCTCAATATGACCAGAACAATAGGAATTGGAAAAATTCCTTTTAGGGGTATCTAACTAGCTTAGTAAGCTACCTATTCCAAGTGGAATGATGTAAAATGATAAACTATGCTAAGAGAAATCAATTTGGCAAGTTAAGTTATA
Organism: Ceratopteris richardii; assembly: GCA_020310875.1. Taxonomy (NCBI): domain Eukaryota; kingdom Viridiplantae; phylum Streptophyta; class Polypodiopsida; order Polypodiales; family Pteridaceae; genus Ceratopteris; species Ceratopteris richardii. Next base: position 100,548,002 of record CM035418.1, read on the forward strand.
CCCCCGACTTTTTAGGACTGTAGCAGAAAATGACCAGAGATCACCTCGATGCAGATTTCTCCAAAATGGCTGAATATAATGTCTTCAAACTTTGACAGCATGTAGATTACTTCACGATGAATCCAATAAGCTTTGAATCACTGAATTTGGTGGAGAATTGATCTAGATATGCCCTTGACAAGTTGACAGACTTTTGAGTAGACTAACAGAGAATACAGAGATGGACAATGTGAATGTATGTATTAATGAACATTTGTATACAACTCCATTTGCATGAATATCAATTCCAAATGGTGTAGAGAGGTGTGGGCTAGAGTGTAGACCTCACTTACACTCAAAAATCAGTAATGCTAGGCTAGGGAGTGCTCGCTCTTACCCGCAACTTTTCATGTCCATTTTTATAAGGACTGAGTGAAAGTTTGAATTCAAATTCAAACTTTTGGCTCCCTATGATCAAGCTCCTAAATGCTTGGAGATATTCTTTCAATCAAACAACTAATTTTTCCATAAATCCTTTTGGTAGGTGATTACAAGAGATTCCAAGTCAATTTGACTTTTACAATGAGGTAAAGTGGTAATTAACCACTAGCATATGTTTCTATGCTTCTTCATGTATGTATAGACTTCAATGCATCCTTTGAGCCAAATGTGTAGGCTTGTAATTTACACCAATAGCTCCCCCTCAAGCCAAAATTTTTTTCTTAAGTCTTCATCGTCAATCTTCAAGTATATCCTGTAATCCAATCATAGATTTGAACCTGCAAAGTTTTGTTCCATCCAAAGCTTTAGTCAACAAATCTGCACATTGCATGTTGGTTGATACATAGGTAAGTTGAATGTCCTTGCTTATCAATTTGTCTCTCACATAATGGTAATGGACCCCTATGTGTTTGGTCCTAGCATGATAAATAGGATTAGCTGCAAGGTGAAGAGAACTTGTATTATCTCCAAAGATTATTGGAGACCTAGTAAATAAACCCAATTCTGTATACAAAAGCTTAATCCAAATTGCTTCTTGTGTGGCATTAGCCAGTCCTCTATACTTTGCCTCTGTGGAAGACAAAGCAACAGTAGGTTTCTTCTTTGAAGACCATGAAATTGGTTTGTCACCTGCAAAAGAGATATATCCAGAAGTGCTCCTCCTATCATCCTTGCATCCTGCCCAATCTGCATCTGAATAAATTTTGATATCAATATCTGAAGTGTAGGGGAAATACAAACCATGGTTCTGTGTACCCTTGAGATACTTCAAGATTCTCTTGGCAGCCTCTAAGTGAGGTATCCTTGGCTTGTGCATAAATTGACTTAGCACACTAACTTCATATGCAATATCTATCCTTGTTAAGGTAGCATAGTTCAAGCTACCCACCATACTTTGATAACCTGTAATGTCCTTGACTTCATCACCTTCATGGGCACTTAGCTTTAGGTTTACCTCCATTGGAGTGCTTGCTACTTTAGCATCCTGCAATGGAAACTTCTTCAACATATCCTCTATATATTTTTTCTGAGTGATATATATCCCTCAATTAGTGTAGACTAATTCAAGTCCCAAAAAATTATTTCAATAAACCAAGATCATTGATCCTGAACTCCTTCATCATTTGACTTTTGATATATCTGATTCCATTGACATCATTACCTATAATGATGATATCATCAACATAAACACAAAGGTATATTACCTCTAAATTACTTCTCTTAATGAACAAAGAAGTATCTGCCTTGCTCATGAAAAATCATTGGTCTTGGAGGTATGTGGTTAACCTGTAATTCCATGCCCTAGGTGCCTGCTTCAATCCATATAAAGCCTTATTTAATTTGCAAACATACGTTACCTTCTTGGGGTCCTCATAGCCAGGAGGTTGTGACATATATACCTCCTCTGAAATCCATCCATTCAAGAAAGCATTCTTGACATCCAATCGGTATATATTCCAATTTTTTGATGCAGCCACACTTACCAACACTCTAATGGTTGGCATCTTGGCCACAGGTGAGAATGTCTCCTCATAGTCAATGCCTTGGGTTTGTGCAAAACCCTTGGCTACCAATCTGGCTTTGTACCTATTGATTGTGCCATGAGAATTTCTTTTAAGCTTATAGATCCATCTGGATCCTATTACCTTCATTGAGTCCTTCTTAGGTACTAACTCCCATGTGTCACTCTCTTTGAGGGCATCAATCTCCTCATCCATAGCTTCTTTCCATTCTGATTTGGTTATTGCTTCTTCATATGATCCTGGTTCTTCATTTGACAAATCTTTGGCAAGATAGACAGAATGTTTAGTAACAAGAGATGTATCATACCTATATCTGATAGGTTTCTTGCTTTCTCTTTGTGATCTTCTAAGTGGTTGAGTTGAAGATTCAGGGATGTCTTCAAGCTTCTTCAACTTCATTTTGCCTTTGAACTTCCATGCTTTGAATTCTTCAAGGTTGATAGTGTCTTCATCATCTGAACTCGAGGCTTCATTCTGAGTAGGTTCCTCCTTGGTAAGACTTGGAAATTCCTCTTCCAAATCATAAGGTAATTTGACCTTCCTGCATTCATTCTCATACCAAGAATCATTTTCATCAAAGACAACATCTCTACTCACCATAAATCCCTTATTGGTAGGATTATAAAACCTATAACCTTTTTTATTTAAATCATACCCAATAAAGATGCATTTTTCAGCCTTTGGGTCTAGCTTACCTCTTATCTGAGAAGGAATGTGTACATATGCTACACATCCAAATATTTTGCAATTTTCAAGTGAAGGTCTCTTACCATGCCATGCTTCATAAGGTGTCATGCCATCAAGAGACTTAGATGGTAACCTGTTTATGAGATAAGTGGTAGTAGAAACACTCTCTGCCCATAGATAGTTAGGTAATTTTTTCTCATTAAGCATAGATCTAGCTGTCTCAACAATTAATCTATTTCTTCTCTCAGCTACCCCATTCTGTTCAGGAGAATACCTTGTGGTTATCTCTCTTTTGATGCCTCTGTCCTGCAAGAAGTCTTCAAATTCATTGGAGAAGTACTCACCTCCTCCATCTGACCTTAGCCTCTTCAAATTCCTTCCTGTCTGGTTTTCAACTAATGCAAGATATTTTTTAAAGCAATTAAATACCTCATCCTTGTGCTTCATGAAGTACAATAAAGTCCATCTGCTATAATCATCAATGAAAGACACATAGTACCTTGATCCTGAGACTGAGGGGTCTTTGCTTGGTCCCCACAGATCTGTGTACAAGCTCTAGGTAGTCTTCATGCATGTATCCTTTCTTTGAGAAGGGTAACCTATGAGACTTCCCAAATTGACAAGCACCACACTTGTAAATCATATGTTGCTTGGATACATTAGGTATCCCAAGCACACATTGGTCCCTGCACATTTGTTTCAGGGTTCTTTCTCCTATGTGCCCTAACCTTTTGTGCCAAATCTCAAGCTCTAAAAGTGTTTGATCTTTATAACTGTATAGTGCAATATTCTTTGTATCTTCCAACTCAAAAGTGAAAAGTCTACCTGATTTTTCTCCTTTAGCAATCCTCTTGAACCCATGTCTTGGATCCTCCACATATGCTCCATATTGGTTGAATCTAACCTGCAAACCTTTCTCCACAATCTGACCAACACTCATCAAATTTTTGGTAATGTTTGGTACATAGAGTACCCTTCTCAACAAATTCTGATTTCCATCACAAGTCTTAACATTTCCAACTTTAACTACAGAATGCTTTGTGTCATCACCTGTTTGGACTTGATGCTTACCTTTTGGTTCCTCAAGATTAGAGAGTAATGCTACATTTCCAGCCACATGATTTGAACATCTTGAGTCAATGTAGAATAGGTGGTCATCATTTGTACTTGATTTTGAAGTCATGTTCATGATTAGAAGAGAGTCATCTTGCTCCTCTGTGTAGTTGTTGTAATCCTTCCTGGATTTGAATCCTCCTTGGTAGTTGCCATTGTAATTATTGTTGTAGTTGTTGTTGTAATTATTGTTGTAGCCTTGGTGATGGTTGAATCTACCTCTTGACTGTGAGTAGCCACCTCTTTGGTATCATCTTCCTCTCTGATTCTTGTAATTCCTGAAACACTCATCTGTAGTATGATTTGATAAACCACAAATGTTGCATGGTGAGGAGTTATAAGATCTCCCCCTACCTTTCTTACCTCCTCTGCCCCTTCCTCTTGAAGATCTACCTCTCCCTACATAGTTGGCTTGAGAAGTAGAGCCTTCATCTTCCACCTTCTTGCTTTTGCCTTTATCTTTAGACTTCTTATCAGTATATAGGGCAGAAGAGTTATTACCTTTGGATGTGTCTCCACTTTTGTTGAGCTTTGCTTCATGAGTAAACAATTGTCCCATGAGAGTTGTAAGATCTAGAGTGTGCATGTCCATGTAAAGATCCATGGTAGTAGTGAAGCTTTCCCATTTGTCATCAGCCTTGATCCCATTGATCACTTGCCTTACAATCCGTTCTTCATCAATCTCTTCTCCTATGCTTGCTAACTGATCTGCTACATCTTTAATCTGGGTCACAAATTCTGAAACAGCTTGCTTAGGTTGCTTCCTTAGTGTTGTGAATTCAATCCACAATTGATTTTTCCTAGCCCTTGTGTTGGAGGAGAAATATGATGACAAGGTTTCCCAAGTCTCTTGGGATGTCTTACAATTTCTAATATGTGGCAAAAGAAAATCAGATATAGAGTTGATTAAATAAGACCTTGCCAATGCATCCTTAGCACACCATGTGTTGAGCTTTTCATGTTCTTCCTTGGTTGATAATCCTCTTGCTTTGAATGAGGGCAATTCCTCATCTCCTGAGATGTAACCATAGAGACTCCTTCCTTGTAAGTAGGTCTTCATCCTTAGAGACCATGCTTGATAGTTGTTCCTGTCCAATTTATCAATAAATGAAAGAAAACCATCTCCCATTTTACCTTAACTTGCTCTGATACCACTATTGGGAAAGATGGATGGATACTCCAAGAGACTGAGTAGGTACTGCTAAACTTGCTTTGTACTAGCCCTCTTTTGCTTCAGAGTTGATAACTAGACCTCCTTAGCTTTCCAATGACACCATAAAATGTCCTATGTACTTTGGAAATGATGTGTGTAATGATTGAATCAAAATAGATAACTTTGGAGGTCACAAACTCAAGAAAACCTTCTATTTATGGCTTGACACCTGCTGAGTATTTTGCTCAGTATGACCAGAACAATAGGAATTGGAAAAATTCCTTTTAGGGGTATCTACTTAGGTTAGTAAGCTACCTATTCCAAGTGGAATGATGTAAAATGATAAACTATGCTAAGAGAAATCAATTTAGCAAGTTAAGTTATACCCCCGACTTTTTAGGACTATAGCAGAAAATGACCAGAGATCACCTCGATGCAGATTTCTCCAAAATGGCTGAATATAATGTCTTCAAACTTTGATACCATGTAGATTAATTCAAGCTGAATCCAACAAGCTTTGAATCACTGAATTTTGTGGCGAATGGACCGAGATATGCCCTTGACAAGTTGACAGACTTTTGAGTAGACTAACAGAGAATACAGAGATGGACAATGTGAATGTATGTATTAATGAACATTTGTATACAACTCCATTTGCATGAATATCAATTCCAAATGGTGTAGAGAGGTGTGGGCTAGAGTGTAGACCTCACACACACTCAAAAATCAGTAATGCTAGGCTAGGGAGTGCTCTCTCTTACCTGCGACTTTTCATGTCCATTTTTATAAGGACTGAGTGAAAGTTTGAATTCAAATTCAAACTTTTGGCTCCCTATGATCAAGCCCCTAAATGCTTGGAGATATTCTTTCAATCAAACAACTAATTTTTCCACGAATCCTTTTGGTAGGTGATTACAAGAGATTCCAAGTCAATTTGACTTTTACAATGAGATAAAGTGGTAATTAACCACTAGCATATGTTTCTATGCTTCTTCATGTATGTATAGATTGAAAGACAATAGTTACGCAATATAACACAGGAGCAATAGCAGAGAAGATAACAGATATAGGATAATCTCAACAATTTTCTACTAGCAGCAAGTACAAAGATGATGGCGTTGTCCACCCGTGCGCTCTCAAGGTAGAGCTTAAATGGTGATCTAGACAACTCTAGATAGGGAGATACAAGGTAGAGGTATGTTGGCTCGACTCAGTGTCTTAGGTAGTGCAGAAGTCATGTATATATAGGTCCATGGGTGGCCTGCCATGGACGGCAATACATGGGCGGTAGAGCGTGGGCGGCCACCGCCCGCGTAATTGCCATACACGGCTTAGACTGGTTGAACCGACCTAACAAATATAAATGATTTCTGACTCTGACAGGGAATATTCCATGGAATATTCCCTTTACCGTCGCGCCAGGGGGCCCGCTAGCCCCCTTGGACCCCCCAGCCGGGGCTACTCACCGCTACCCCGGACCCCACAATTGGGGACCCTGGTAACTCCCTTTCCTTATAATATCTTACATGGTCCAATATGACCTTCATCCAACATTCAAGTTGGGATTCCCATCAATTGGGTAATGCACGCTTGGCTTCTCCTCATAAAGGGGGCCTTACAAAATGTGCATACAATCATGAGGGGTAGACATTGATCATATACTAACACCCCCCCTCAATGTTTACCGATGATAAATCAAGTAGGTCTCGGTCCTATGCCCATCTGTTGAAGATGCTTGTTGAGCTGCTCTCTTCCAAGTGCTTTAGTGAATATGTCAGCACAATTTGCCTCTGTTGGGCAATATTCTAGCTCCACAATTTCATCTTCAATTAGCTCACGAATGTAATGGTACTGTACTTCTATGTGCTTGGTGCGAGCATGAAATACTGGGTTCTTTGCAATAGCCATACAACTTTGATTATCACACTTGAGTACAGTTGGCATATTTGATGGAAGGCCTAGATCTGCAAGAATTCTCCTTAACCAGACTCCCTCACAAGAAGCAAAACAAGCTGCTTTGTACTCTGCTTCAGTGGAGGAGAGTGCGAGAGTTGGTTGCTTCCTACTTACCCAAGAAAATATTCCTGAACCAAGTGAGAAACAATATCCAGAAACTGATTTTCTAGAATCACAATCTCCAGCCCAATCTGAATCACAATATCCTTGGAGTGTATCACCTGTGGTATACAAAATACCAAAATCCAAGGTTCCTGCAATGTACCTTAGAATTCGCATTCCAGCATTCCAGTGACTCTCCTTAGGTTTGTTGGAAAACCTGCTTAACACTCCAACAGCATAGCAAATGTCTGGTCTAGTGTTGCACAAAAAAATAAGACTTCCAACGAGCTTCCTATACTTCTTAGCATCTACATCAGGCATGTTATCATCCATAGATAGCTTATGATTTACCTCCATAGGTGTGCTAGTTGGTTTGCAGTCCATCATTCCAAATGCCTTGAGAATTTCTTTGGAATATTTTTGTTGTGAGATGAAAATGCCATCCTTCCTTTGCCATACTTCAATTCCCAGACAAAAATGGAGTAGACCTAAGTCTGTCATTTCAAACTCAGTTCCCAAGCTGATCCGAGTTTGATTGATGAGTTCCTGATGATCTCCTGTAATGATCAAATCATCTACATATACAATGACAACAACTAGCTTGCTATCCCTTTTCGTTACATACAAGTTAGCATCAGAAGTACTTCTTTCAAAACCCATATTTTTGAAAAAATGATCTATTCGTTGGTACCAAGCCCGTGGAGCTTGCTTAAGTCCATACAAAGCTTTCTTCAACCTGCAAACTTTATTTTCTGAATTGGGCACCTCAAAACCTGGTGGTTGAGATACATATACCTCCTCCTTGAGGTGACCATTCAAAAATGCAGATTTGACATCCATCTGGAAAATAGGCCAAGACTTTTGTGCAGCTACTGCAAGTACCGTCCGATTAGTTGTCATGCGTGCTGTTGGTGCAAAAGTTTCTTGAACATCAAATCCTTCAATCTGTGAAAAACCCTGTGCAACTAATCGTGCCTTATACTTTTCTAATGTTCCATCAGCTTTATACTTAGCTTTCCAAATCCATTTAGTACCTATTACCTTCTTCTTTGGCGGCAAGTCGACTAGATCCCATGTATCATTTTTTAGTATACTATCATACTCAGACTGCATTGCCGCTCTCCAATCTGGATCATCAATGGCTTCTTCAATGGTGGTAGGTTCCTTTATCGAACCCATGATATCTGCCATTAGAGCCATGTTGACAATGTGTTCTGAGGCTCTTCTTTGCTCCTCTATTCTCTTTGATCTTCGTAATCCATTTGATGATGATTCTGGTACATCTACATGTGGATTGTGATCATCAAAGAGCTGTTGTGCCCATTTCGGTAGTGGCTTACGCTGTGCAGCTACAACTGGTTGGCTTTTTATTGAGGAAATTTCTCCATCAGATGTTTCCTCCTCCTCAACTTTACCCTGTCTTTTGATAGGCACAAGGTGAGATATTTCTCCGTTTGATGAGATAGTAGATTTACCTTTATCTTCTACTAAGTGTGGTCGTTCATCAAACACCACATCTCGGCTGACAAAAATCTTCCTTGCCTCAGGATCCCATAACCTGTATGCTTTAGACTCTTCACTATATCCTAGGAAGACACACTTTTTGCTTTTTGAATCCAACTTTGATCTTATTGAATCAGGAATATGTGCATAACAGAAACAACCAAAAATTTTGAAATGCAAAACTGAAGGCTTTTTACCAGAATATGCTTCTTGAGGAGTCATCCCCTTCAGTGCTTTTGTGTAGCTTCGATTGAGGATGTAGACTGCTGTATTGACTGCTTCCGCCCAGAATGAATCAGGCATGTCTTGAGCCTTCAACATACAACGAGCCATTTCAACTACTGTCCTACTCCTGCGCTCAACAACGCCATTTTGTTGGGGTGTATGAGCTGTGGTAAGTTGCCTTTTCACATCATGCTCCTTACAGTAATTGTTGAATTCTGTTGACAAGAATTCACCTCCTCTATCTGTTCTAAATTTCTTCAGTTTCCTTCCTGATTCATTTTCTACATACGTATGCCACGTTTTAAATTTTTCAAAAGCATCAGCCTTCTCTCGAATGAAATAAACCCACATCTTTCTACTATAATCGTCGACTAACAGCAAGAAGTAGAAAGATCCTCCTAAAGCAGGTGTAGACATTTTACCGCAGAGATCAGCATGTACCAACTCTAGAGGAGCTTGAGATCGATTGCTGGTCTCTCTTGGAAATGCCTTTCGTTGTTGCTTGCCCATCATACAAGCTTCACAAGGTTCCTGCAACTCTGAAAATGCAGGCAAATGAGCAACCATCCATGTTCGTTGCATCTCCTTCAAAACTGCAAATCCGAGATGCCCAAATCGTTGGTGCCATAACCTGCTTACATCTTTATCTTTTGTAGCAGTTAAAGCACTTAACTCATACAAGTTATCCCGTCGTATGCCTTTACCTACAACATTACCTGATGAATCCATGATTTCCGCACCACTCTTATTGAAGTGAACTTCGAGTCCTCGATCTGTTATTGCAGAAACTGACAACAAATTTCTTTTGAGTGTAGGTACATAGAGAACATCGGATAACTTTTTCTCAACACCTGGAGAAGTGATAAAAGAGATGGTTCCAGTTCCTTCAGCTGGACACTTGGAGTCATTTCCCACCACTACATTGATGGATTCTCGCAGAGGCACTAGGGAACTATACCAATCCTTTTTACTAGTCATATGGCGAGAAGCTCCACTATCTAAAATCCATGGCTCATCAACACGAGCTTGAGCAGATGAACATACCTCTTCAATAGCTACCCAAAGTTCCAGCTCTGTGTTGTTTGCAGACTCTTTGTTCTTCCATGATGATTTTACAGTCCCATTCCATTCATCAGCTTGCTTCTTTCTGCAATCCTTGATGGCATGGCCTTTCTTTTCACAATAGAAGCAACTTCCTGTGAACTTTTTCTTCTTTGGCTTCTTCTTTGATCCCTCTGAAGAGCCTTTACCTTTTGCATTTGCTCAGAATGCAGCATCAGTTGTACTTTGCCGATTCTTCAGCCGCATCTCTTCTTCTAAAAGCATGGCACAAAACTCTTCAAATGTAAGAGGAGTTGGCCTTACCTGAGTGTTAAGGGCTGTTACTAATCCATCATACTTTGCTGGAAGAACACGTACAGATCTTCGAGCCAGCTCTTCTGGTGTTATAACAACACCAACTGCAGCCAATTGATCTTGAAGATGCTTTATCCGTTTGATAAAATCTTCAGCCTTTTCAGAATCAGAATGCTTTTCATTTGCCAACTGATTTTCTAAATTCTGTATCCTAGTGTGGTTCTTGGTCTCATATTGTCGAGCCAATATGCCCCAAGCCTCATGTGCTTTAGTAGTATGTTGAACTAAAGTAAGCACAGAATCACTTACACTAGTGACAATCGCACATAATGCATCAGCATTCCGCCTCTTCCAAGCTCGTAGAAGATCTGGATCTGGCTGAATCATCAATCTTGAATTTTCTAGATCTTCAACTGGTATAGGCTCTGGATCCAATCCCATCGCTCCCATGACAGTGTCAAGTAATTCATAGGAGTCCAAAATTGCAGAAATTTTGAACTTCCAGAGTGTATAGTTGGTTCCATCCAGCTTCCCTTCAGTGAATGCAGGTGGACGAATTCGAATAGGTGCAGCATTAACATTAGCTGAAGCACCAAGACTAGTGTTCGATGATGAAGCCATCATGTAATCACTCGAATAATCTACTGATATTCTAGTCTGCTAGTAGGCTAAAATAATGATACTTCTCAATCTATTCGAACCTTAGAGCTCTGATACCATGAAAGACAATAGTTACGCAATATAACACAGGAGCAATAGCAGAGAAGGTAACAGATATAGGATAATCTCAACAATTTTCTACTAGCAGCAAGTACAAAGATGATGGCATTGTCCACCCGTGCACTCTCAAGGTAGAGCTTAAATGGTGATCTAGACAACTCTAGATAGGGAGATACAAGGTAGAGGTATGCTGGCTCGACTCAGTGTCTTAGGTAGTGCAGAAGTCATGTATATATAGGATCATGGGTGGCCTGCCATGGACGGCAATACATGGGCGGTAGAGCGTGGGTGGCCACCACCCGCGTAATTGCCATACACGGCTTAGACTGGTTGAACCGACCTAACAAATATAAATGATTTCTGACTCTGACAGGGAATATTCCATGGACCCCCCTGTTAAAATATATACATTTCTAGGGCAAGCTCAAGTTTTGTTTTTCATAAAATAACTTCATTTGAAGGCTTTTGAACCTTAGGAAAGTCAAAGTTCAAAGATGAAGGCGCAACCTTATCCAAAAGGAGGCATTGGACCACCAAAAGCCACTCCAATGAAGAGACAAAGTCAGAAGGCAAGTGAAGAGACAAGGAGGGCATGTGAAGAGACATGGAGGACATATGAAGAGTCATAGAAGGCTCCCAAAGCTATATAAACACCATCCAAGCTCATTCAAGGTGTGTGTGGATGCTAGGAAGTCGTGGTGCTGCAGACATATGTGTCATTGAGCCATAGGCTCTCATAGATGCTCTTATTCTCTTGTATATCTCTCCTACCCTTTCCAAAAGGTGCTCCATTTCTGTAGCAGCCTGTTAGGACTTCCATTTCTCTTTGTAGGAAGCTCCATTCTGAGAGTTCTTGTACTTGCTGGAAAGCTTATAAAGCAAGGATTCTATTCCAAAATAAATTTTGGCAAAACTCTTCTTGTACTGTGAGATATTGTTATTTCTTTGTCTGCTGTTCTGTCCCGAAACCTGCTAGGAAAACTGGGCTGTTTTGTGTGACTCAGTTGACAGGTCTACAGGTGTCCAAATCCAATGCTTGATAGCTCATTGGAAAGCCCTTACTGTCTAGGTTGTGTGGCTAAAAGGGTTTTGTGATTGGATTCGGGAATTGGGAGATATAGCAGTTTTAGTGAGTACTGGTCTGAGGGCAGATAGGTCTTGGGAAGGGTCCAAGCTTCTTGTTGTGCATTTGGAGGAGAAATCTTCCATCAGTGGTATCAGAGCTCCTTGTGGACATCAAGGAGAGTACAAAGAAGGAGGCCAAGCCAAGGAATCAACTATTGAAGCCTTTTCAAAGCTTGAACAAGGTTGCAAACTTGGAACCAAGGGGGAGCTTCATCTTCATCACACAAAGGGACTTCATTTTCAACAAAGGAGGTAATCCCACACCATATTTCAAATTTAGGTGATTCAAGAGGATGGGAGAGGTATCCAACCAGATTGAGAAGTTGGACAAAGACAACTTTCAACCTTGGAAGTTTAGGATGACAAACTTCATCATGAGCAAGGACTTAGGAGGCATAATCAATGGAGGTGATGTCAAGCCAATTGCTGCGGATCCAACTAACCCTACCGACCAAGAAAGGAGAGCAATTAGAGAATGGGAGGTAAGAAATAGAAGGGTTATGTTTATGATATCTCAGCATGTAAGCAACACAATGATAGGTCACATTCAAAGCATGGAAACGGCCAAGGAGATGTGGGAATATTTGGAGAAGATGTTCACCACAAACACAAAGGCAAAGAAGGTACAACTCAAAAATGAACTCAACAACTTGAAGAAAGGAGGTAACCAATCCATACATGATTACATAATTAAAGCCAAAGGTATTAGAGATTCATTGGCAGCCATAGGACATTCAATTGATGATGATGACATGGTTGCATTTGTACTTAATGGTCTTAAAGATGATGACAAGTGGAGGAACTTCATATCCTCATTGTATGCTAGGGAAAACATGCCTGATTTTGATCAATTGAACACTTTAATGGTTAATGAAGAAATATTGCAAGGTGGAAGCAAGGGCAAAGGTGCCCAAGGTCAAATGCTATATGCAGGTAGAGGAAGAGGCAATGCATCAAGAGGTAGAGGAAGAGGAAGGCAAAGCCAAAGCAAGCAAAGTGACAACCAAGAGGACTCAAATGAAGGCTCATCTTCAAATGGAAGAGGTAGAGGCAGGAACAATAGAGGAAGAGGAAGAGGATCAAGAGGCAATGGATGCTTCATTTGTGGGAAGCTAGGACATTGGGCAAATGAATGCTACCAAAGGAGGAACAATGCTCAAGGTAACTATGCTTCAAATGAGTCTAGTGATCAAGTTCTTGCCATGAGTCATGCATATGGGGATAGTAAACATGAGAAGGATGATACTTGGTACATAGATAGTGGTTGTAGCAATCATATGTCTTGTAGGGAGGACATGTTTTGCAATTTACAGGCTCCAAAGCAAAGAGGATGTGTAGAGACAGGTGATAACACCGAGCATGAGATCAAACACATTGGAGATGTCAAATTTCAGGATGGCAAGAAGAGCAAGACACTATCCGAGGTATTATATGTCCCTACTATTACAAAGAATCTCATTTCTGTTGGTCAAATGGTAGATAAAGGATACCAAGTGAAGTTCAATAGCAAAGGTTGCTTCATAGAGGATCCAAAGAATGGATTTCAGCTTGTGGCGAAAGGAGAGAAGCATGGAAGGATGTTTACTCTCAATATCAACCAAAACCCCAACAAGGTAATGTTCATCACTTCAGGAAATAGAAGAATTGCAGATTTGGATTTGTGGCATAAAAGGATAGGACATGTAAACATTGAAAAGCTAAAGAACATGGAGAAAAGTGCATTGGTCAAAGGGCTTCCAAACTTCTCAACATCACATCTTCATGAGGTATGTGAAGCTTGTCAATTTGGGAAGCAAACTAGGTTGCCTTTCAAGTCAAGCAAGTATGTTTCTCCAAGGGTTTTGGATTTAGTGCATACAGATGTATGGGGACCTTCAAGAGAACCTTCACATGCAGGTAATAGGTACTTTGTTACCTTTATTGATGATTGTTCAAGGAAAATTTGGTTGTATATAATCAAGCAAAAATCAGATGTGTTTGAAGTATTCAAAAAGTACAAAGCACTTGTTGAGAATGAAACAGGTCATAAGATTAAAACCCTAAGGTCAGATGGAGGGGGAGAATATTTCTCCAATGAGTTCACAAGGTTCTTAGAAGATGAAGGCATAAGGAGGCAATACACATGCAGGTATACCCCTCAACAAAATGGTATTTCAGAAAGAAAGAATAGACAAATTGCAGAGATAGCTAGATGCATGTTGAATGAGATGAATGTACCTTTCTCATATTGGGCTGATGCAGCAACCACAGCAGCATATATTATGAACAGGATACCAACTTCAGGAGTTCATGATCTTACTCCAGATGAGGTATACTATCAAAGGAAACCAGATTTGTCTCATTTAAGGATTTTTGGTTGCATATGCTATGTTCATGTCCCACAGGAAGTAAGAGAAGGTAAGCTTGATGCTAGGGCTGAAAAATGCATTTTTGTTGGCTACTCAAATGAGCAAAAGGGGTACAGGTGTTATAATCCGGTCACTAAAAATCTTAGAGTGTCAAGGGATGTTGTGTTTGATGAGTTAAAACCTTGGTATGGAGGTGTGAATGATTTGCAGGAAGAAGACCTTGTACATGCAGATCAGGTACATGAAGAGCAAGTGCAAGTTAGCACTACATTGAGTGGACCAAGTATGCCAAGTCCTTCACAAAGCTCATCATCATGGAAGGGAAAGCAAAAGGAGTTAGAGCATACATCAGAATGTAGCCACAATAGAGGTAATGGAGGTAACTTGGTAAGAGATTTTCATTCAAGTGAAGATGAAGATGAATTTGAAGAAGTTGTTACTCCTGAAGTGCAAAAGAAACGGACATTGAAGAAATATCCAATCACAGGTAGTGAAAGGAGGTCAAATAGGGTAAAACATCCTATTCAAAAGCTCACTTATGATAGCTTTATTGCAAAGCATTATGCTTACATGACACAGGTTATCAAAGATAAGGAACCATCAAGCTATGAGGAAGCTAGCCAACACAAGGAATGGAGAGATGCTATGGATGAGGAGATTCAAGCTCTCAAGGAAAACCAAACTTGGGAATTGGTACCTAGAGAAGAAGGCATGAAGGTAGTCACAAACAAATGGGTGTACAAAGTCAAAAGGAATTCAGATGGATCTTTGGCAAGGTACAAAGCAAGGTTAGTAGCTAAGGGCTACACACAAACATATGGGCTTGATTATGAAGAAACTTTTAGTCCTGTTGCAAATAAGAATACAATTAGGACTTTAATTTCAGTGGCTGCTTCTAAAAGATGGAGAATGTATCAATTGGACATTAAAAATGCTTTTCTTAATGGAAATTTGGAAGAAGTGGTTTATATGTATCAACCCATAGGTTATGAAGATGAAAAGAAGCATGATTTTGTATGTAAACTAAAGAAGGCTTTGTATGGGCTCAAGCAAGCACCTAGAGCATGGAATCAGAGATTGGTTGAGTACCTAATGAAGTGTGGTTATGTTGCAAGTGATTCAGATCCTTCACTTTACATCAAAAGGGTTGATGGAGAATCTATATACATATGCATATATGTTGATGATCTTATCATAACAGGTGATAATGATGCAGGTATCAAAGAAATTAAGGTAAAACTTGGGAAGGAATTCAAGATTTCAGATCTTGGAATCCTCAAATACTTCTTGGGCATTGAGGTTATGTACAAAAATGATGGTCTCTACTTAATGCAAAGAAAATATTTGTTGGATGTATTGTACAGGTTTGGAATGAGTGGATGCAAACCACTAAAGCAACCAATGGATGTAAATACCAAACTTAGCTCCACCCAAGGAGAAGAACTTGAGGACATTCATACCTATAGGAGCCTAATAGGCTCACTTATATATGGAACCATAACTAGACCTGATTTGGCATTTAGTGTAGGAGTACTTTCTCAATACATGCATGCTCCTACTAATGATCATTTGAATGCAGCAAAGAGGATACTCAGGTACATCAAAGGTACAATAAATCAAGGACTTTTCTATGCTTATGGAGGAGCATTAGAGCTCAAAGGATATGCGGATGCTGATTGGGCGGGCTCCAAAGATGATAGAAGAAGCACTACAGGTTATGTGATCATGCTAGGAAACAATTGTGTATCATGGAGTTCAAAGAAGCAACCCACGGTTGCTTTGTCTTCAACCGAAGCTGAATATAGAGCCTTGGCCCAAGCTACATGTGAGATAATGTGGATGAAAAAGCTAATGAAAGACTTGAATGTGCAGGTTGGATCAGTTCCTTTGTTTGGAGATAATATATCAAGCATATATCTTGCAAACAATCCCATGTTTCATGCAAGGAGCAAACACATCGAAGTCCACTATCATTTCATAAGGGAGAAGGTGCTTGAAAAGGAAGTGGATATTCATCATGTAAGTACAAGGGACCAGGTAGCTGATCTACTAACAAAGTTCTTGGATGGTGGAAAGCTTGCCAAGCTGAAGCAAGCCATACAACTCAAGGAACCAACTTCAAATGCAAAAGAAACTTGAGCTTGAGGGGGAGTGTTAAAATATATACATTTCTAGGGCAAGCTCAAGTTTTGTTTTTCATAAAATAACTTCATTTGAAGGCTTTTGAACCTTAGGAAAGTCAAAGTTCAAAGATGAAGGCGCAACCTTATCCAAAAGGAGGCATTGGACCACCAAAAGCCACTCCAATGAAGAGACAAAGTCAGAAGGCAAGTGAAGAGACAAGGAGGGCATGTGAAGAGACATGGAGGACATATGAAGAGTCATAGAAGGCTCCCAAAGCTATATAAACACCATCCAAGCTCATTCAAGGTGTGTGTGGATGCTAGGAAGTCGTGGTGCTGCAGACATATGTGTCATTGAGCCATAGGCTCTCATAGATGCTCTTATTCTCTTGTATATCTCTCCTACCCTTTCCAAAAGGTGCTCCATTTCTGTAGCAGCCTGTTAGGACTTCCATTTCTCTTTGTAGGAAGCTCCATTCTGAGAGTTCTTGTACTTGCTGGAAAGCTTATAAAGCAAGGATTCTATTCCAAAAAGAATTTTGGCAAAACTCTTCTTGTACTGTGAGATATTGTTATTTCTTTGTCTGCTGTTCTGTCCCGAAACCTGCTAGGAAAACTGGGCTGTTTTGTGTGACTCAGTTGACAGGTCTACAGGTGTCCAAATCCAATGCTTGATAGCTCATTGGAAAGCCCTTACTGTCTAGGTTGTGTGGCTAAAAGGGTTTTGTGATTGGATTCGGGAATTGGGAGATATAGCAGTTTTAGTGAGTACTGGTCTGAGGGCAGATAGGTCTTGGGAAGGGTCCAAGCTTCTTGTTGTGCATTTGGAGGAGAAATCTTCCATCACCCCCAGCCAGGGGGCCCGCTGGCCCCCTTGGAACCCCAGCCGGGGCTGCTCACCGCTGCCCCAGACCCCACGATTGGGGACCCTGGTAACTCCCTTTCCTTATAATATCTTACATGGTCCAATATGACCTTCATCCAACATTCAAGTTGGGATTCCCATCAATTGGGTAATGCATGCTTGGCTTCTCCTCATAAAGGGGGCCTTACAAAATGTGCATACAATCATGAGGGGTAGACATTGATCATATACTAACATAGACTTCAATGCATCCTTTGAGCCAAATGTGTAGGCTTGTAATTTACACCAACATATTTCACTTATTTCTTGTACTCTTGTGCATTCCATATACTAAACCCTATTTTTATCACTCCTCTAGAAGGATTTTTTGCAATTGTAATCATATTGGCTGCTATGAGCATTTGAAGTTGATTGTCTCATCCAAAGATAGTAAGTTTTTTGAGCTAGTCAATGTGCAAACATATCTATTTTGTATCAATTCTTTCTCATTGATGATCCAAAGTACATAGTGCATTTTATTTCACTTATCATATGCTTGCAAGGTGTATTTGGGACTCCATAAGCTCAAGGGTTGGTCTTGTTACGATTGGCTGGACCAAACTTCATCGCTTTGCAACTCACTTTTCTACTTCCTACAAGCTTCTCCATGTTCTTTCATTATACAGAAGTGCCAGCTCCTTGTTTACCACATCACTCCCAAGGGGTATTTGTTGATATATCTTGTTAGCGATGTGTGTAATCATGCTTAGGACTAATGGGGTACTTTTTTCCCTCTTTGGGAGGTTTTTTTCCCCCGGCTTGTATATACTCTTATAACCCTAACGGGCTAGATATCTTTGTCATTCACTTGGTAATACATTCAGTATTGGGTGTTGTGCTCCAAGCTTCTTCTTCTTCCCTGTGTTGTTTGTGTGCTCCCATAGACCTCAAACTCCAATAGCATATGTTCATATCTCCAAGAAACTTAGACAAAAGTTGGACAATAAATCAAAGAAATGCATTTTTCTTAGATGTGGTCAAGATGGTCGATTTGGATATCACTTATGGGATCTTGAAACATGGTCAGTGATCAAAAGTAGTGATGTCATTTTCAATAATTCTAAAATGCATAAATAACCCTTTAAGGAGGTTGAAGTGAGAAGAGTGCTGCTTGAGGATACTAGCATGCATAAGAATGCTACATATAGGGATGTTTAGGAGAATTTCCAATCAGATCAGTCTACAAATATTCATCTTCAACAATCATTGAGATGTTCTGCATGTGTCTCGCATCCACATGATAGATATGTTCCTGGTTTGGATTGTGTTACGTTGCCAGATGTTAGTGAGCCTTCTTGCTACAAGAGGGTACAAAAACAAAGGATATTATCAAGTGGGAGCATGCTATTAAGAGTGAATTGGATTCTATTCACAAGGATGCTACTTGGAATTCATTACCTTTGCCAAAGGGCAAAAAAGCTTTACCATGTAAATAGGTATATAATTGAAATTCACATAAGGATGACTGGTTGCAAAGGATTTTAAGCAACAATATGGTATCGATCTCAAGGAAATCTTCTCTCTTGTAGTCAAGATGACTACACTACACATGTTGCTTGGATTGCTTGCAATTGAGGACTTAGAGCTATTTCAAATGGATATGAAAACTACTTTCTTGCATGGTAATCTTACAGAGGCTATCTATAAGGAACAACCAAAGGGTTATGTAGTTCTTGTAAAAGAGCATCTAGTTTGGACTTAACTGGTCCCCTAGAAAATGATTAAAAAAAATATGCTTTTATGAAGTCTCAAGGCTATCCTCAAAGCAATGAGGATCATTATCTCTATAGAAAGAGATGTTCAATTGGCAGCTTGATATGCTTGATACTTTACGTCATGGACATGTTGATTGTTGGGAAGTCCTTTGATGACTTGTCATTGCAGAAGAAGTTGAGTGAGACATTTTATATGAAGGATTTGAGGGATGCCAAACATATTCTTGATATGCGCATTGCTTGTAACAAGAGTAACGCATGCATATAAATTTTTCAAATTGAGTACATATCCAAAGCATTTCATAGGTTCAATATGCAAGGTGCAAAGAATTTGAGTACACATTTATCTACATATGTGAGGTTGACCAAGGATGACTACCCCAAATCGGATGAGGAAAAGGAATTCATGAA
Organism: Ceratopteris richardii; assembly: GCA_020310875.1. NCBI lineage: Eukaryota > Viridiplantae > Streptophyta > Polypodiopsida > Polypodiales > Pteridaceae > Ceratopteris > Ceratopteris richardii. The sequence goes on from CM035418.1 coordinate 100,567,446, forward strand.
AGTTTTCTATTGGTAGTCTCATGTATGCTATTGTAACTATGAGACCAAACATTGCGTTTGTAGTGGGAATTGTGAGCACATATATATCTAAGCTTGACAAGAAGCATCGGGAATTACTCAAGATACTTTTGAGATATTTAAGTGGCATTAACTTGGGTAGAAGAGAGGCATCCATTATTGGTTATGTAGATTCTAATTATGCTAGTTGTGTAGACAATAAAATGTCTACATTAGGGTACATGTTTCACTTTGTTGGAGGTACTAGCTCTTAGAGATCTTGCTTTCAAGAATTTACAATTATTTCAATTATAGAAGCAGTACGTTGCAACTAGTGAGGCATGTAAGGAAGCTCTATTAATATGGTTTTACCTCAACACATAACCCCGTTTGCTCAGTGATAGTATGTGTTGAGGTAAAACCATATTAATAGAGCTTCCTTACATGCCTCACTAGTATGAATGCCATTGCTTTGGGTAAGGATCTGGTCTATCATGCAAAGACCAAGCACATTGAAGTGAGGTATCACCCTATTAGGGATTTCTTAGCCATTGAGTGCATTATCCTTAAGAAGGTTCATACTCGAGAAAATGTTATAGACGCTTTGAATAAAGCTCTACTACAGCATAGCTTTGGATATTGTTGTCATTTGATGGGGGTTGATTCATGATCTTGAAAAGTTACACTATGTAACATGCCCATTAGGTGGGAGGTAAATTTTGTATACTCAGGTATCATTTATCATTCCTTATTTTTCTCCCATAGTTCACTTTCCCCATATTGGACATTAGTGGGAGATTGTTACCATTAGTTTCCACATGAAAGGTCAAATGTTTGTTAGATACTTTTGTATATGTTCTTTAATAAAACATATGGTGTTCTTGTTAGCCACAAATTATAAGTTTGACCGCATTTGTAAAACCTAAAAAATATGTGTTCAGGATCTTTGTGTATTGTGTAGTTCCTGCATTTTCTATAGGTATGTGCAGAGTGTCGTGCATGTCATCTAGAGCCCGATCTTCTATTGTGAGAGCATCTTCGTGAAGCTATCTTCAAGAGGAGTCCACCTCAATGCATCAGCATTGCAATGCTTTATGAGAATGAAGATAAAATGTATAAGAATGCAAAAAAAAAAAAAATGGAAGCCACATTTCTATAGCTAATCAATTTCTATGGAAGCCAAATTTTATGCTATAATCAATTTTATATAATTTCAAACAGCATAGGAAAAATCCTTGGATGTATCTACATCATTTTTTATAGACTAAGTAGCTCGATACATTAGTTACAATACCCCTACAAGTAGTTTAGGACTATTTTTAACTATGTTGATCATATTGTGTGAATAAGGCTTTCGATTTCTTTACAAAGCTCACTGAGAGCTAATTTTTGTAGACTTTTTGCCTTTGTGAATAGAGAGCTCTTGTGTAAAATCTTGTAACTTTCCTTTTTTCTCCATTTTTCTCTTCCACTCTTTCTCTTTGGAGAGGTATGTGATGAAAAACGAGTGTCCCAAGGGGTTGGGCAATTATGGAGAAATTTTGTACTTGCATGTAAGGCATTGACTGCATCTAAGGAGCCTTAGAATGAAGTAAGAAAGTTCTAGAGAGTCCACTAGAACTATTTCTTTGTTTGGACATTTCTCCTTCTACAACACATATTCAAATATGTAGAACTTTTTTTTCCACATGTTTTGACATGTGACAAGGGGATTATCTCTTTATGCATTGAGAGATATCATGTTTGAAGTTTTGTAGCTTTTAAACTTCAAAATTCACACTTTTTTTCTTCCATTTTTATTCTCTCTTAGGAACTTCTTGTGGTTTCCATGGCCTCGAATTGGATAGGTACTTGGTCGATAATTTTGTCAATCACCCATTTGAAGCCAATAAGTAGCTCTTTTGAGGCTTGCAGGTATACGACAACACAAAACAAAAGATACAAAGCTAGGAACCCCAAGCAAGCATGGTGTTTGTCTTCTGTAGAAAAAAGAGTAGATTAGAGACCCTCAAGATAAGAACTTCTCCCATCACCCATTTGAACTTCTCCAACATGAGACCAACACAACATAGAGAACGATAGAAAGAGAGAAATAAAGCGAGAGAAAGAGAGAGAAAGAGAGAGAAAGAGAGAGAAAGAGAAAGAGATAGAAAGAGAGAGAGAGAGAGAAGAATGGAGTATCAGAACATGGTAATAAAATACTGAGAGAGAGAGAGATGAAGGTAATGTTTGGACTATAGTGGCATAGGCCATAAGGCACAAAGAGAGAGAGAGAGAGATAGAGGTAATGTTTGTACTGTAGTGGCATAGGCCATAAGGCACAAAGAGAGATGGAGGTAATGTTTGCACTGTAGTGGCATAGGCCATAAGGCACAAAGAGACAGAGAAAGAGAGAGACAAAGAGAGAGAGAGAGAGAGGTTAATTGCTTTATGGAAGTATGGTATTGAGGCAATGGCAAGGGTGGGAGAGAGAGAGAGAGAGAGAGAGAGAGAAATGTGTAAATTTGCAAGCTAAGAAGAGCACATGGGTGTGTGTTAAAGAAAGTATGAGAGAATGTGTATATTTATGTGATGTGTGTGTGTGTGAGGGAGAGAGAGTGATAGATTTTTTATGTGTTTGTGTGTGAGAAAAAGAGTTGTTTTGTATGCATGTGTGAGTGTAAGTGATAGGAGTTGCATGTGTGAGTATGAAAGAGAGTGAGTTATGTGTGTGTGTGTGTGTGTGTGTGTGTGTAAGGATCTTCATAGTTTTAAGTTGTGTATTATGTATTTATAAGATGCATGTTCTTCAAGGGACATCACATCACACATTTGTAGCAAGTTATCCTCATAAGTTTCTTTTTCTTATTTTTAATTAGGTGGGCTTGTAAGTGTAATGATAAGACAAAACATCATTAGTGTTACATTTTCTTTTGATCACACTTTTGTGCACCTTCATGATACATCTCGTTGGATACTATACTTTTGGGAGAAATGTGTGGTTCTATTTATTGAAATTTTTCCTAATTGTTTGATTTATGCCATATAAACCCTCAAAGATATTTTGTTATGTAGTTTCTTTTGAAGATGTGTTTTCATATGGAAATGAATCAATTATGCGATAGAACAATCTTCCAAAAACCATTTGAGTTTTTGTTAATCCTATAATATTTCTTGATGTGGTAAGTTCATATTTGAAGTTTGGTTGGCCCCATTTCATTGATGGAATTATTTCCTACGGGATCATTAAAGGAAAAATAGAGGATCATGTTTATGAAAATTATGGTTATTCAATTTTCATGAGCTAAATAAAACTATATGTCCTTTACGTTTACTACAATTCAATTTCAACTAGGCCTTGATGGAAGATATAAACCTTCCTATATGTAGCTATAGCAGTCAAGATCACTATTTTTGTATGCATAGACTTGGTCAATTGTAGATTTCTTACTTATAATAGGTTTGATGAGAATGAAACTTGGTGCTATTAGTGAACTCTAGTAGATTTCTAATGAGCTATGAAGTGCTTGGCTTGGACTAAGTTGGCTCCTACATACCTATGTTGCAAGACACACTAAACTAGTTTACTCATTGTCTACACAATACATAGGTACATTGCTTCATATATTATTATCAACACATAAAATTCAATAGAATGATATTTGAAGCTACAACATCGTTACAATTGGATACTATGATATAGAGAATTGAGCACTGCTAAATGACTATCTACTAGTTAGTGCACTATCTATGAAGCACATAGGTACATCGTTTCATCAATTACTATGAAAACAAAGAGGATAATAAAACGGGATATGAAGAATTACAAGTTATGAGATTTACAACAAATTTAAATTTTCTACAATTGGATGCTTTATGTTTCACCCCAAGAAACCCAAGGATTTTCCATCCATTGCGTTTCCATTTCCTCTCGTCATCTAACACGTTTTTCATTGCATTGCACTTTGATTTCATCAAATTCGTCATTTAACTCACATACATTTATCCTTTTAGGTGAACTTTTTTACTCTACCTCTATCTCTTGATTAGGATTCATATTGGCGATGTCTCTTTTTCTATCCTTCTCTCCTTCATGTGCACACTCACTCAGTATATTCCTTGCAATTGGCAACAACTCATTCGGTATATTTCTTGCAGTTGGCAACAAATCAAAGTTATCATAATGTTCTTTTACAACAGTTCTAGCACATACAAGGTTTAATATGATCCCATTCAAAGATTTTGAGCAGTGGAAAAACCTTGATAAGTTTTTTCTTTATTGAATGACTTACCCAAAAATAACAAGAATATAAAAAACAAGACTCATTTGATTATAATGGTGTGTACTTAATTGCAATGGAGCACTTATACAAACAAGAGTGCCAAGACTAAGAGTTGTATCAAATCAACATAGAAATGTCACAAATGTGATCCAGTACACACTTATATCCTAATGATCAAACATAACTTCCAATCCATATGTGGCTATCAAACACATCATAGAAAATCAAACTTTATCACCTCAATATATACATAAAGAGATTTCAACATTTCATTAAGTATTTGAATTGGACCAAAGAAGATATCCAAGGGTTCTTGATCAATATTAAATATACCTTTCAGTGAATTAGATTATATCGCCTCCACATATGAACAATTAAACTCAAAAATTTAGCGAAGCATTCAAATACAAGGACCAAGAAAGATACCAATTAATGAAAAGATAGATTGAATGAGATTATGAGAAATTGAACCTACAAGTACATTATAGCACACAGATATCTATCACAATTGGACCTAAGCACACTACTTTACACCCTCAATCATCCAATATTATCCAAAAATATCAATGTAAAATGGAGCCTTTTGAACTAGTTATGCTCTTTTTTGTTAACATAATGATCTTCCATTTATGTAAGTGTTCCTTTATACTAATACATTGTTTTTGTTATTAAACTTGTTATGAAGTTAATATGCTTCTCCAAAGTTGAGCAAAGTCTAGAGTCCTAGCTTTGCATAATCTTTGAGTAATTGTATACTTAAATGCAAAGGTGTCTCTATATATTTTTTAGGAAAGGCTAGTATGTATGTCTTGGGGGCATTGTCAATCACAATAGAGGGATCTATTTGAAGTGTGGTTTGTTGGATATGGAAGTTTTGATAGTGCACTTGAAGGCGATGTATCTATTCACCAGTTCTCTACATCATCTAGGACCATTAGTGATTTTGTGAGTACTTGTCTTAGAGCACTTTGTGGAGGTCCCATTAGCTTCAAATTGCATAGGGACTTTTCAAATATTCTATCAATATCTTGCACCAAAGCGTCTTGATTAAGCATAATATTGTATGCCTTGAAAACACTGTTGCAAAAGAGAGAACCATACACATCTTAAACACCAAGAATTTCCATCAATGAGAACATGACTTGAGATCCAAATGAACAGAACACCTAGTTTTAATAAGTTGAACAAGAAATTTTATTGTACAAACTTTATTTTTTGTTAAAAGAGAACAAAGTTACAAGCAATATGAGACAAATACATAAGAGATTAATAAACCTCTCACCGCTAGTTGAGGATCCATTCTACTTTCAGCTCATTTCTATGAAAACAAACATTTGGGAATGCCTGAACAAGGGGTTATTTCTAGAGCTCTTCGTCCTCTTAGAACGTGCCAAGGAACTCCCAAGATGAACCCTTAGGAGTGTTAAATAAGATTTTATTAAATGAAATCCTTCACCGTGTATGTCTTAAGCTAATATAGCAAATATCATTTTAGGAGATCGTTTGTGTCATCCTCCCTTGTAGTGGTTGCAAGGAGCTGCTTTGATGGATGCGGATCATGATCTTTTTGAAGGATGGGTTATTTACAAATGGACTGCATCAGCTTCTCAGGCTGCTTATTTCCACTTTACAGCAGACAAACAATCCGGCCACATTAGCACTGGTCCCTTAATATTATACCACAATCATTTTATCATATATAGCTTCTCAGGCTGATTATTTACTTCCACTTTACAGCAGACAAACAATCCGGCCACATTAGCAATGCTCCATTAATATTATACAACAATCACTTTATGATATATACATGCCGTGCAATCAGAATTTGTATACTCATGTAGTGCAAATGGTAACTGGACTCGTTTCCATACAAAGAATTTCTAATAACTGTTCTCTTTTCACAGCTAATAAATGAAGAGTTAGACGACAACCAGAGAGGACATGTAGGACCAGTAAACATTTCTAGAATTAAGAATTTGTGAGAATCACTGCCATTCGTTTCACAGTAGTCCACTGAAGAGTTACAGATAACAGAATAAGTATGGCCATTATCAACAAGCACTGATTTTAAAATGTCAAATTAAGCATTTGACGAAATATTCCAAAACAGGAAAGACACAAAATCCCAAATATTAAAGGATTTCCAATTGCTGATGGCAAAGGGAACATAGCATCATAAGGCTCGAACTCTGGAAAAAGCATTTGGTATTGGTTACTAGTATTGTTCAATAACATTCGCATCTGTCTCAAAAGAGAAGTGAGTAGCAAATTCACCCCTTTTCAAGGAGAAGGATAGCTGGAACAAATAGACAAATGACATGGTGGAGATAGGTGAGAACAGATTGGATTATCAATTGAGTTCCACCATCAAAAATAGTAATAATGATAATAATTATCAAAATTTAGATTCCATACATTAATTGTACACAAGTATTTTTCAGTAGTGTACATCAATGTGCTGCAAGGAGAAGGAATAAACAGGTTATTAAAAAAAAGTGAAACATAAACAAGGAGGCTAATCATGGTCATACTTCACACTGGATTTGTTTCAAGGAAAGTTCCAACAGAGATGTCATTGTAAATGTCAAATAGATGATTGCAATCTGAAATGAAGACTCCGTAGAATTCTAATGTTCAAAAATTGGATTTGGTAAATGTTCCATCCTCCATATCAGCTTCAGTTCATGTCAGATACGTTCATGCAGATGACAATTTTAAATGTGAACTGTGAGTGACCTGCAACTCAAACAGTTTGAACCATCTACCACTTTGTAGTTAAACATCTTTCAAAAATCGACCTTTGGTCATACCCGTTCTTAGAAGATAAGGTGAATACTGCCCATAGCTATCTTACACATTGAGATTGATTCCTTCAGACCCATATACTACTGAGTGAGTTCTCTGTGGATCAAAATTATCAACAATTGGCCATGGAAGATTTAACAGATAATGCATTGATTCAAGTTCCTCTCACCACTAGGGACATGGATACGTCTGTGTGAACATCCACTCTCGTTGCTAAAATATCACATAATCAGTACCCAAAAAAATCCTCAATACATAATATTGGGCTTTTTATGCATGACTTGATTTTTCTGCATTGATCTAATTATATTTATTTTATTTCAACCTCATTCGAATTGATGAGTATCGAAGGCATTTCCATAACTTCTCCAATCTAATTTCATCTCCAAACTTGGCATTGATTTCCTTTTTTTATTCTGAGACATGGCAGAACTAATTTCATGTGCCAATCAAGTTTGCTTTGACTTCAATCTCAATGAGAAAACTAACAAGCAGCCAAGAGAAAAGATTGTAGGAGTACATTAGTGGAATGTAGTCGATTGTGGTTCGTGGAACAAATCAAGTAAGCATGTCCTGACCATAATTTTCAAATGAGGACACAAATTTTATCTTAATCACCTAACCTTTCATCAGAATCTGCTTCTTTGGCACAAAATCTGGCAGCAATACAACAGTATCCCCAAGAAAAAGACCAATACATAATCAGGAAAGCAATTATTTCTGTGTACTTGGGGTTCCTTCGGGTTGTGTGTGTGTGCGCGCGCGCGCACATGTGAGTTGGTGTGCGCGCACGTTTTTTTTTTCTTTTTCTTTGGCGGGGGGGGGGGGGGGGGGGGGGGGGGGCATGCACGCAGGAGAGTGCGTGGAGGTGTACGGGCGGGCATCTGCAGACAGGACATGTGCGCAGGTGCACATCTGCGTGGGGGGTGTGTGTGTGTGTGTGTACGCGCATGCGTCGCCTGCACAGGCAGCAGGATTGGAGTGCATGTGGGCATGCAGGTGTGTGTGCACAGGTGGGCAAGTGTACATGGACAGGTATGCGTGCATGCACTTGCGCATATGCATGTCTGTGTGCGTGTTGGATCTCCACAGACCATAGCTTAGGCCTTGACAATCAATGCCTTTGGAAATGTGTGTGAGTTCATATGGTGGTCCTTCAGGCCAGTCTATCAATGCTGCCATTAAGTGTTCCTTTTGGAGTCAGTTCCTGTTTGGTGGCTTTGCCCGCTCCATAGACATGCTAGTTGCTTGCACCTCCAATTTCGCTGCTGTCCATAAGGTTGTTCATCCAACTGTTAGTGTGTCTCCAAGCAATGTGCTAGTTGATTAACCCCTGATTTGTAAGACACAGGGGACCGGGTGCTATGCCCTTCACTTGTACTTATCAAGTGAATTCTAGCCTCAGGAAGGCATAGACTTATATATATATATATATATATATATATATATATATATATATATATATATATATATATATAGAGAGAGAGAGAGAGGTGCATGAACACTTTTCTACTTTATTCAACTCGTCTCAAGAAAAAAGAAAAAGCAGATACAGACACATGAAGGATGGGATGCATGTTTTTGAATGCTTATTTGCACATCTAGAGGACCATGTTGTTGCATGTTTAAATTCCAAAAGATGTGGATGCAATCCCCAAGTGCACACGTCCCTTCAGGGCATCTTATTCCAAATCAGTAGAGCACATGCTTTCATGCACACAGTAACCATGCTCATCACCGGTAATATTTTACGATTTTTCCAAGGACAACTTAAAATCTTCAAACACATTTAATCCCCTTGTTTCTTCCTCCTGGTGCCCCAACGATGGTAAATCAATCACTACTTACCTGCCTTTTGATTGTCATCACAAGCTTTGATAGGCTCAGCCTGACAGGTTCCCCTGTAATGTGATTTGGATCCGCCCATGTGACATGATTCGGATCAGGGAATTGCGAGTCTTAGTCTTCATATGATTGCCATTAAGGAAATCACAAGAAATTCTCAACCTTCAGATTATAGACAGGGCGCTCACAGAATGGATATCATCTGCAGTGTTTCATTGGTCTTAAGCAGTTGGCTTACTATTTTGAACTCGATCTCAAAATTTCACCCGAAACCATAGATTAGATTGAGGGGTTGGCTTGATACCGTTTCTATTAATGCTCCTGCCAAACTCTCTTTCGTACATTTCAGAAAAAACTTTCGACTATTGGTCACCCATTCCACCCAACCCAGCAAATGTCTGTGACATCCTTGTGCAGATTAGAAAAGAATCGTAATGCCTACCAGCTTAACATGCATGGTAGCACAATGTAGAAACATGGTACAGCCTGCCTTTCTGTGGAATCATACACCAGATTTCATTTTTCAGAGCAGATTATCAATATTTGGCCAAACCCTCTGTTTCTTACAATGTTTAGCATTCCTTTTCTGCCGAATTATGCACCAAACTTCTTTTTTCAGAGCAGACTATCCATGGACCTGTATGCCATGGTTGCAAAGAGACAAACATACAAGATGACCCTTTTGATGACCATAAAAATGCAAGGGAAATTCAGAAGCTCCATTAACAGAAATTCAAAATGAAATTGACATCAAGGAGAGCCATGAGAAGCACAGCCAATTTAAATTTGGCAAAAGAGATCTTGCAACATGGAGGTTCACGACTCATGTAGGTAATTATTACAATAAAGCAGGCTTATAAGCTACATCGAAAGAATCCGATCACTTCAAGTATCACTTGCATTTATAGGAAACACCCAGCTCATGATCCTGGCATTTCCACAGAACAGCTCAACCATGGCTAGACTACTCAGATTTCTCAGGCTTCTTCTTTACTTGTTTTGCTCTTGAGTAGGCAAACACTCCAGCCAAAGCAACACCAGTCCCTGCCAAGCAATAACAATCAATTTACCTTCCCTTACAACGCTAGGAAAACGACCTTCAAAAATAATTACGGGCATGTAATCCATCTGTACTCACCTACTCCATTGATAAGTGAAACAGGGGTTCTGAAAAATAGAACTGAAGTGACAATAACAACGACCCTCTTTACACAGTTACCCACTGAATGAGTTACTGGTGACACTCTCTGGAGGATCATGTATGAGACCTACATGACCATTATCAACAGTTACTATCCAGACATTGATTCTAATGGTTGGTGAAAACTAAGAATAACTTAAATATGGGAGTTACAACTTCCCAAAAAATTGAACAATGTAACCTGCTGATAAGAGTGGAAACATAGGGCCGCAAGTAAAGCTCGAATAGCCAAAACTTTCACATCAAGCCCCTGCCATATTCAAGCCTTTTAAACACTCTAAACCAAGAATCCTGAAATAGATGCAATCTCATTCATGGATATTGTTCAGCTATACTCACAGCTGACTGAAGGTAGGTGGGTGTAAACTTAACCCCTTCAAGGAAGAGTGTAACTGGAGCCAACAAAACAAATGACATGATTGTAATCACTGAGAAGAGATTGATATTATCCATCGAGTTCTGCAAATAAAGCAGGGACGGAGGGAGGCATTGACATTTGTCAATCATACACAATCTAAATGTAAATTCCAAAATCACTCTTGAATAAAATAGAAATGAACACATTATCACAAAGAGAGAAACATGAACAAGGGATTAAACCTTATTTGAATTCCATGAAGAAAAAACTTTTATACTGTCTGCCAACAGAATTCTGTAGTATAAAAAAAATCAATCACATACCCGAAGCTACAAGACTTTACTAAACTACAATAATCAAGCATTGCACATGATTCATGTACGAAAATCACTATCAACTCCAATTCATCTCATAACCCATGAGAACCTATCCTCCAGGAACCATACTAACATAGTTGTCTGAAACAGGCATTTCTTGCCCGCCCAAACAGTACGCAGTTTCTGGCATTTCTGAAACATCAGTAATGTGTTTCGCAACATCTTGAATTTGGTCAAAAATCGGGAAGTCCAGCTCACTCAAATTTCACTAATTTGGTGTCTTTAGCACTGCAAACATGTGCATAAATCCTATTTTGGCTGACTCCTAAGGCTTGAGCTGCTTGATTGTTGCCGTAGGCTATAGCCATCGAGCATCTTCTTTGAACTTCAATCTTGAGCTCCTGACTACCCACAGAACAATGTGAACCCATCAACTCCTGAGCAATGAGTACTCACTGCTCAGTAAGCTAGGAGTAATTAATAAATATGTGATCTCTAGGCTATTAAAATTTAGCATTTGCCATATGTATTATAATTTATAATAATAACACGTGCGTGAAAGAGGCCGCGGAGAGCTACGTCGTGGTGTGCTCGGTTGCTCCAAACACCAAGGGAGTGGGCTGCTGCGTGAGGAGAGAGAAAGTAGAGAGAGAAACCTGCGCAGAAATTTGGAGAAGAAGATGGAGAAGCTGAAGTTGAAGAAGTCCCAATCAAGTTATGAGAGATTTGGGACCAAGTCTTATTGATAAGTGACTTTTAGGTCATTTGGGCATGTTCACACATGGCCAATGACCAAAAGTCATAAAAATAATGTAAATGCCTATAACTCCCCAATTTGGGGTCCAAAAAATACAACAAAAATATGTCTGGAAAGCTCTCGAAGAGAGCTTTCACATGGAAGGGTCAAAATATACAAAAGGAGAGTCCTTGGGGCCTTTATCCCCAACAACCTCCCACTTAAAGGACCAAGGAGGCTCCTTTAAGCTAAGTAACTCCCACCATCTGTATACATAGCTGATGTTGTGCCTTAGGTAGACACTTCGTGAGAGCATCTGCAGGATTCTGTGAAGTATTGACCTTGATCAAAGTGATCAGGCCATCCTCTAACACCTCTCTGATGAAGTGATATCTCACATCAATATGCTTTGTGCGAGCATGAAACATGGCATTCTTTGCCAAACATATGGCACTCTGGCTATCGCATCCAAGAAGAGGTGCCTTTTCAAGCATCCCAAACTCACTGCAGAGCCGAGCTAACCAAATGGCTTCTTTGGAAGCCTCTGTGGCTGAAATATATTCAGCCTCTGTAGTAGATAGTGCAACTATCCTCTGAAGTCTAGAGCACCATGAAATAGCTCCACCTGCAAGGATGTATACATAGCCACTTGTGGACTTGCGTGTGTCCACATCACCTGCCATGTCTGAATCACAAAATCCTTTTAACTCCAATGGACCCTTTCCATAACATAAGCATTTACTTTTGGTCCCTTTCAAATATCTCAAGATAGATTTGACTGCCTCCCAATGAGCTCTACCAGGATTAGCCATAAACCTGCTAACAACTCCCACTGCATGAGCAATGTCTGGCCGAGTGGCAACCATAGCATACATAAGTGAACCACAAGCTGATGCATATGGAACACTCTTCATGTAACTGGCTGCATCATCATTTTTGGGACAGTCATCCTTGGAAAGCCTAACATGTGGCTGCAATGGCACTCCAAGAGGCTTAGCATCAGCCACATTAAATCTGTCCAGCACTTTTTCAATGTACTTTTCTTGGGATACCTGCAAAGTATGCTGCTGTCTATCCCTTTTTATACGCATACCAAGAATATGCTCAGCTTCCCAAAGGTCTTTCATTGAGAATGCAGAGTTCAGCTGCTGTTTTAGAGCATTCAGAGTGCTCTTTTTCTTCCCAGCCAGCAGCATATCATCTACATACAGTACAAGAATAATTGGGCTGCCATCTTCATCCTTTTTCGTGTACAAACAATGATCTGCATGGCTTCTTTTAAACCCATGTTTGAGCATAAATGCATCAAACTTCTTATACCATTGTCTGGGGGCCTGTTTCAGCCCATACAAGCTCCTTTTCAGTTTGCATACCAGATGCTCTTTTCCAGGAATGGCATATCCTTCTGGCTGTTTCATGTACAGCTCTTCATCTAAATCACCATGCAAAAAGGCTGTTTTAACATCCATTTGGAATAATTCCAAATCCAAAGCAGCTGTGAGAGCAAACAACACACGTAAAGTGGTCATTTTCACCACTGGAGAGAACACTTCTTGGAAATCAATGCCCTCTTTTTGGGCATATCCCTTAGCAACCAGCCTTGCCTTATACTTGGGTTTGCCATCAACAGTTTTGATTTTGTACACCCACTTGTTTGGAATGGCTTTCCTTCCTTCGGGTAACTCAACCAAATCCCAAGTATCATTTGCATGCAAGGCCTTTATCTCTTCTTGCATGGCTAACTCCCACTTCTTCTTGTGCTCACATAGCTTTGCCTCTTTATAAGTAAGAGGCTCACCCTCATCTGATAACATAATGTAATGTATAGAGGGATCATATCTGTTCATTGGCCTCCTAGCACGTGTAGATCTTCTTACCCAATGATCCACATTATCTGGCAATGGATCTGCATCAGGAGGTATATCAACATGTCCATTGTTAATGGGCTGTTGCACATCATTTCCAGCCCTGTTTTCAGCATGAATAGGTGGCTGCATATGCCCTTCAGGATCATCATTTTGCTGTCCAGCATCATCTGGCTCAATAACCACGGGCTCATTGTCATTTCCAGCCATATGTGGTGCATCCCGAGGGTTCATATCAGATTTAATTGGTGACTGTACATGCTGAAATTTGACTCTTTTATGGTCATCTTTAGAGGCACAATTATTTTTGAGCAGCCTTGCCTCATTAAATACAACATCTCGGCTGCGTATTACCTTCTTGAGTTGAGGTAGCCAAATCCTGTAGCCCATTTCACCTTCATCTCCATAACCCATGAAGATTCCTTTCATGGACTTTGCATCTAACTTGCTTCTCAACTCAGGCCTTATATGCACAAAAGCATCGCAACCAAAGATGCGTAGGTGGTCATATGAAGCTGGTTTGCCAGACCAAACCTCTTCTGGAATGCCACCTTTTAAGGACATATGAGGGGATCGATTGCAAACATGAACTGCAGTTTTCAAAGCCTCTCCCCAAAATCCATGAGGGAGATTAGCTGTGGACAGCATGCATCTCACCCTCTCACATAAAGTCCTATTATACCTTTCAGCCACACCGTTGGAAGAGGGGCTGTATGGGACTGTTAGCTCCCTCTTAATACCAAGATTTTCACAAAATCTATTGAATTCAGCACTTGTAAACTCACCCCCATTATCTGTACGTAAGCATTTCAGCTTTCTACCTGTTTGAGTGGTCACAAATGCATGAAATTTCTTAAATGCAGCAAAGGCTTCATCTTTAGATTTTAACAAATATACCCAAAGCTTCCTAGAGTAATCATCAACAAAAAAAACAAAGTAAAGAGCACCCCCCATAGATTTTATGGGCATGCTACAAACATCAGAATGAACAAGATCAAGCACATTAGACTTACGAGAGACACCAGAGTAGTAGGAATTCTTTACTTGCTTACCATATTGGCATTCATTACAAAAATCAAGTTTTGAGCCTTTAGCATCAAACTTGTCCAAATTACATAGTTTATCAAGACCTTTTTGGCTCATGTGGCCAAGCCTTTTATGCCATAATTCCATATGTGAATGGATTTCAGCCAAAGCAATAAACTTGCCCAACAATGCTTTACCATGCAAGCAATATAGAGTCCCTTTCTTTGTACCTTTAACAATCAGCCTAGAGCCTTTGATAAGCTTCCATGACCCCTTCTCAAAGAGGGTACTATATCCATGCATATCCATTTGCCCAACAGACAATAAGCTTTTCTTGATGCTTGGTACATACCTTACATCATGCAAAACCAGCTCATTGGTACCATCCACTGTGAGATGCACTGTGCCAATACCTTCAATAGAACAAGCATGGTTATTTCCAAGATATACATGTCCATGGCTTCCTGCATGAAAGGTAGTGAAACACTCCTTAATAGGAGTTACATGAAACGATGCACCTGAATCTACAATCCATGTTTGTGACAAAGCATCATTCACAGTAAGCAAGGCATCAATCAAATCCCTCTTTGTGATTTGCATGTCTTGTGCATGAATATTAATAGAAGCATCAAAAATTTCAACATGCTCTTCTGCCATAGTAGCACAAAGTATATCTTCTGCATCTGATAGCTCCTCAATGATGACACTAGAGGCCACATTGGCCTTCTCTTTGTCTTTGTCCTTTGAGGTATCATGTGCTTCATTCTTGGTGTCCTTTTTCTTCCTGTCACCTGTGTTCTTCTTTCTTTCTAGTTCAGCTTTATAAAATCTGCAATCAGGCTTCTTGTGACCTTTCCTACCACATTGATAACAAGTCACTTCAGCCTTGCCTTTGCTTTTGCTCCTGTTCCTCTGTACATTTCCACTTTTCTTTTCTGTTCTTCCTCTAGCCACATTGGCTGAACCACTGCCCTCTCCACTAGCTTTCCTCCTGATTTCCTCATTCAAAATAGAACCCCTTACACCATCAAAGGTAAGACTAGGGCTATTCGAAAGTGAAACAACCAATGTTTCCCACGAATCAGGTAAGGTCATCAACAAGAAGATGGCCTTAAGCTTATCATCAAATGGAGGTAATCCAGAGTCCTGCAATTGTGAAAGAGTACCTGTAAACAAAGATAAGTGCTCAGCCGCACTTTTTGACTCATCAAGCTGCATACACACTAGCTTACGCATAAGATGCACTTGATTTACAGGCGTGGTATTTTCATAAGTGGCTTTCAGCTTCTCCCATACCTCAAAAGCAGTTGTAAGGCCTTTCAAATCCACTAAGATTTCATCTGATACAGCCATCTTGATGTAAGTGATGGCCTTTTTGTTTAGGTTCATCCATGCTGCATCTGTCATATCTTCGGGCTTGACTTGCTCAAGAGCCCCTTCACAATCTTTAAGAAAGAGGATGCCCAACATTCTCTCTTTCCACAAATCGAAACCATTACCTTCAAATCTCTTGATCTCAAACAAGCTTTTGACATCAGAGGAGGTAGAGGCCATGTTTGAACACTAAGAGCTTCAATATTTCACCAAAGAGGTAAAATTCACCAATTGTCTTGTGCGCAATTACCTTACGAGACTATAGCTCAGAAATGAAGCCCAAAAACTGTCCAAAACTTGCAAAAATCAATTTCTGAAATTTTCTGCAGAAAATTTCAGAAAATTCCAGCAAGCTGTAATTGAATCAAAAACAACAAATTTGTTGTTTTTCAACCACAAAAAGCATACATAGATATAAAACCAAGGCAATGGGTGCTTGTTTTCACAAAAGCCCCAATTTTTTGCAGCAATATGACCTGTAAAAAAAGAGAAATGACCTGCTGTAATAAGTTTCCAGCAAGTATGCACTTCCTCAATCTTTGTGCATGTCCTCCCACTTGAAAAATGAGAGAAATTCTGCCACAAAAGACCTGTAGATGAAAAAATCAGCAATGTGGATGCTGAAAAAGACCTGTGGGGATACAAAAAGAAGAATAGAAGAGATTCTTCGCGATGAAACTCTCTAAAAAGCACAAAATTTGCTTCAGCTTTGCTCCGGGCTGAAGTAATCCTCCAAAAACAGCCCTTTTATCGCGAAAAAAGAGGGTTTTTCGCGATGAAATTCTCCCAAATGCAAGAAAACACCTTCAGCTTAACATAGGCTGAAGTGGAAAAGCAGTTTGAGCAACTTTGTCGCGATGGAACAGCTCAAAGCTCTGATACCAGTTGAAAGAGGCCGCGGAGAGCTACGTCGTGGTGTGCTCGGTTGCTCCAAACACCAAGGGAGTGGGCTGCTGCGTGAGGAGAGAGAAAGTAGAGAGAGAAACCTGCGCAGAAATTTGGAGAAGAAGATGGAGAAGCTGAAGTTGAAGAAGTCCCAATCAAGTTATGAGAGATTTGGGACCAAGTCTTATTGATAAGTGACTTTTAGGTCATTTGGGCATGTTCACACATGGCCAATGACCAAAAGTCATAAAAATAATGTAAATGCCTATAACTCCCCAATTTGGGGTCCAAAAAATACAACAAAAATATGTCTGGAAAGCTCTCGAAGAGAGCTTTCACATGGAAGGGTCAAAATATACAAAAGGAGAGTCCTTGGGGCCTTTATCCCCAACAGTGCGTGCCTGCGTGTACACACACAGATATATATATATATATATATATATATATATATATATATATATATATATATATATATATATATATATATATATATATATATATATATATATATATATATATATATATATATATATATATATACACACACACACATTTACATTTACATAAAGGCACATGTACCATTTCAGATTTCCCAATTCATCTAGGAGGCCGAAACTTAATTTTGGCCATTTTCGCAGCATTTACATTTCTCCGTTTCTTAAACTCCTGACAACTATGCATCCTAGAAACGTAAGTGGTGCTTCCGTGTAAGAACAATAACACAAGTCAGTCTCTTTGAAGCCAAACACTTTACTCCTCTTTGTTTTTGTGTGTGTGTGTGTGTGTGTGTGTGTGTGTGTGTGTGTGTGTGTGTGTGTGTGTGTGTATGTATGTATGTATGTATGTGTATGTAATGTGTCTGTGTGTATGTGTGTGTGTCTCTGTCCATCTATCTATACATACATACATACATA
>CM035418.1:100592530-100597530 GCA_020310875.1 Ceratopteris richardii
GTCAAGAGATACTATGGATCCAGCTACATACCAGACAATCATGATTGGCCCTATATTGGCCAAGTTATATGGGGCGGTACTAGAGACAGAGTTGAGTACTCTTGCTGAGAGGAAGGGTAGGCTCCAGGTCCGGCAGGTTTCAGACGCGATTACTCTACCATTGACCACATCTTCACTCTCAGATGCCTGATCGACCAGGCAAGGGTGAGGAAGAGGAGATTATATTGTTGCTTTGTGGACTTCCGCAAAGCATTTGACACCGTTCCGAGGGGACGACTCTTCAGACGACTACTTGATATCGGAGCTCCAGAGGAGATGATATGGGGGATCTACGCCTTATACGAGAGAGTATCTGGCAGAGTCAGATGTCCGAGGGGCTTATCTCATCCACTTGCTAGCACTATCGGGGTGAAGCAAGGATGCCCTCTTTCACCCACCCTCTTTGGTCTCTACATTGATGAGATAGTGGACTACATACAACAGCAGGGGGGTGATGGCATTGAGGTACGGGGGTCCACTATCCATATTCTTTTATACGTTGATGATATTGTACTCGTTTCAGCGTTAGCAGAAGGTCTACAGCATCATCTACATGGCCTAGATGACTTTTGCAGACACAGGGGATTATCTGTGAACCTTGGTAAAACCAAGGTCATGATCTTTCATACATCAGCACAGGTACACAGACATAGTTTGTTCACAGAAGCAGGTGGATCGATTGAGGTGGTCGGATCATATGTTCACTTGGGGGTGACATTTGCAGCAGCATCAGGGGTCTTCTCTATGTCTCAGGCAACACGTGACCGCATCACACGTGGGTATGCAGCACTAGCCTTGATGGAGAGACAGTGTCACCAAGCATATTTTCAGGAGCCCCGCACAAAGGGGTGGCTCTTCGACACTTTGGTTACACCAACGCTCATGTACAGGGCAGCCATATGGAGACCAAGATTAACCACATCAGTATGGACAGCATTAGAGAGGCCACAGATCCTCATGATTTCCAGACTTATCCGCAGTAAGCCTTCAGTACCACATGATAGCATTAGAGCAGAGCTCGCAGCACCACCGATGCTAGTTGAGGCACTATTCCAGACATTATGCCTATTACACAGACTCCGGAGCATGGATACAGAGGGCATTGCTTATCGGACTTTCCAGGCATCACGAGACATGGCATTAGCAGGCGACGCCTCCTCATGGTATGCACAGACACGAGACTGGTTGGCCCACCACGGCCTTGACATAGATAGGCTACCACCACTACAGTACGACTCACATGCACCCACCTACTCGCTCTCTCATCAGGAGAGGAATAGGATCATTCGTCAAGAGATATGGCATACATACATACAGAGGACATGGGTGAGCCCTAGGGGTACATTGCCACTGAAAATGCTCTATTACCGTGAGCATTTTCTACATATATCCGAGATACATGCATACACCCCACCACCTTGGAGTCT
Organism: Ceratopteris richardii; assembly: GCA_020310875.1. Classification (NCBI taxonomy): domain Eukaryota; kingdom Viridiplantae; phylum Streptophyta; class Polypodiopsida; order Polypodiales; family Pteridaceae; genus Ceratopteris; species Ceratopteris richardii. The sequence goes on from CM035418.1 coordinate 100,593,997, forward strand.
TCATTGGGCAGCTCCGGGTTTCATCACATCAGCTCGAGATTGAGAAGGGTCGATCCAGGGGAGTCCCCCGTGAGGAGAGGTGGTGCCCAGTATGTAAGACAGAGGTAGAGAGTGAGGAGCATTTTGTTACCAGATGCCCATCATACTTAGACCTACGAGCACACTTCCAGATAGAGGAGTCACTCCCATGGTCCATGACTATGGGAGACCAGCGACGCTTGGGACGCTTCCTTGCAGCAGCATACGAGAGGCAAGAGCGGTCACTCCAGCCCACACATCAGCCACGGGTGACTACCCACCAGACCATTACCCAGTTTTTTCAGCGAGCTTAGCTACATCAGAGAGGTCCATCTATAGGGCTCACTCTCCACCACGCAGCAGCACAGAGAGCACGTCCCCGACCACGCAAGGGCAGATATCATCGACCACGACTATATCAGGAGGATATCTCACGCATCAGGACAGCCTACGACCACATGATGGAGCATAGGCGTACCACCACCCCCTAGGTTGTCTTCCTTCAGGAGTCACTCAAACCACCCCCGATGTACCACATACTACACCCACCTCCACCCATTCACCAGTACCTAGGGTGTTCTATTCACACTTCTACTCACATTATGGGTCCCCCATGTATTAGGTGGTCACTATCTGTAGAGTCAGAGCCACTTCTCCCCAGCCTTTTCCAGCATTATATAGCTTTGTGTAGCGATATACTTTTTATTTCATTTCATCCTCAACACAAGGTTACTACACTTGTACATGGTTCTTGTCTCATAGGTCAAGTTTGGCCTCCAGAAGACGTTAATATGACTCTCTCTCTCTCTCTCTCTCTCTCTCTCTCTCTCTCTCTCTCTCTCTCTCTCTCCTCTCTCTCTCTCTCTCTCTCTCTCTCTCTCTCTCTCTCTCTCTCTCTCTCTCTCTCTCTCTCTCTCTCTCTCTCTCTCTCTCTCTCTCTCTCTCTCTCTCTCTCTCTCTCTCTCTCTCTCTCTCTCTCTCTCTCTCTCTCTCTCTCTCTCTACCACGCATTGCAGGTTTTCATTGGGAATCTGCATTAAGGACCACGATGAGACAGAGTACAGCATGTGGATCGGGAGGAGTGGCCATTATATTTCGACAGGAGATACAGAGCCGGATTCATATTATAGGTAGAGATGAGGAGGCACGATACATGTGGGTTCGCATGGAGATAGCACAGGGGGGTTGGATTTACATTGCTATATGCTACTTCCCACCAGGCGGGTCTCAATATGCAAGACGGGATCTTGGGGGACCGACACGAGACAGAGACTCACCATACACAGCGCTTTCAGAGGAGATACTACATTACAGCACACTAGGTGAAGTCTTCCTTATGGGAGACTTCAATGGCCGCACTCAGTCACATCAGTGAGAGGCATATGACATGGATCACCCACATCTCATGAGGGCTAGAGACCCGAATGAGATGAGCACCAGCAGAGTATCGGCAGATATGGGTCAAGACACCACCAGCTATGGCAGACATCTACTCGAGCTAGGCAGCCGACATCATCTCGTTATATATAACGGGATGAATCGTTGGCCAGGTTCGGGCGGATTTACTTGCTTCCCTCACGGGGGAGGTGAGAGCACAGTCGACTACATTTTGGGTACCACCTCTGGGGCTTCACTCATCACCTCACTTAGTATTGGACGACGTCCACTTGGGGCTGACCATACATTTATCACACTCACACTCGCATCTCCGATTCCATTAGGCCCTCCCTCACCCACTGAGACACATACCACGATACACTTCACACACGAGCTCTCACACGTTTATGCACACCATTTACACTCGCCTACTCTCCCTCGATCCACTCTCACCTTTGGACACACTTACATCACAGATCACCACCATCCTACAGGACTCGGCTCTCTACAGCTTCCCACACCGCACACATATGCACCCTCCACGCAAAGGATCCATGCCCCAGAACCGCTGGTATGATGCAGATTGCCGTGAGCTACGGAAGCACCTACGGGTTCTAGAGCATAGGGGAGATATTACACAAGCACATGCACAGCGTCGCATGCAGAGCCTTACTCGCCGCAAACGGCGAGATTGGGAGGAGAGACAGTACTGGGATATTTACCATCTGCTCATGAGTCGAGACAGTGGAGTGGCATGGCGACATTTGAGAGAGAGGAGACAGGAGACACCTATCCGAGACCCGAGCACTTGGCATAGCTATGCACGGAGTCTATACGAGATCCGAGACCAGCCCCCCATTCCTAGACCGCAGAGCTCACGTCCTACTACCTCTGACTTCTTCACACCCACTATGGTGGGACACGCTATTGCCCGGCTACAGCATGGCAGGGCCCATGACCATTTCGGTTTACAGGCAGAGCATCTCATCTATGGAGGCACGACTCTCGCATCGCTCATTGCCCACCTCTTCAACCGTGCATTGGTTGAAGGGTTCCCGGACTCATGGACTGAGCACACCATAGTGCCCATTCATAAGTCAGGTGATACTATGGATCCAGCTACATACCGGACGATCATGATTGGCCCTATATTGGCCAAGTTATATGGGGCAGTACTAGAGACAGAGCTGAGTACTCTCGCTGAGAGGAAGGGTATCAAGGCTCCAGGACAGGCAGGTTTCAGACGAAATTACTCTACGATTGACCACATCTTCACTTTGAGATGCCTGATCGACCAGGCAAGGGTGAGGAAGAGGAGATTATATTGCTGCTTTGTGGACTTCCGCAAAGCATTTGACACTGTTCCCAGGGACTGACTCTTCAGACGACTACTTGATATCGGAGCTCCGGAGGAGATGATATGGGGGATCTACGCATTATACGAGAGAGTATCTGGTAGGGTCAGATGTCCAGGGGGCTTATCTGATCCACTTGCTAGCACTATCGGGGTGAAGCAAGGATGCCCTCTTTCACCCACCCTCTTTGGTCTCTACATTGATGAGATAGTGGACTACATACAGCTGCAGGGGGGAGATGGCATTGAGGTACAGGGATCCACTGTCCATATTCTTTTATACGCTGATGATATTGTATTGGTTTCAGAGTCTGCAGAAGGTCTACAGCATCATCTACATGGCCTAGATGACTTTTGCAAAAACAGAGGGTTATCTGTGAACCTTGGTAAAACCAAGGTCATGATCTTTCATACATCAGCACAGGTACGCAGACATAGTTTGTTCACAGCAGCGGGTGGACCGATCGAGGTGGTCAGATCATATGTTTACTTGGGAGTGACATTTACAGCAGCATCAAGGGTCTTCTCTATGTATCAGGCAGCCCGTGACCGCATCACACGTGGGTACGCAGCACTAGCTTTGATGGAGAGACAGTGCCACCAGGCATATTTTCAGGAGCCCCGCACAAAGGGGTGGCTCTTTGACACTTTGGTTACGCCAGCGCTCATGTATGGGGCAGCCATATGGGGGCCGGGATAAGCTACATCAGTATGGACAGCATTAGAGAGGCCACAGATCCTCATGATTGCCAGACTTATGCGCAGCAAGCCTTCAGTACCACATG
>CM035418.1:100610030-100685030 GCA_020310875.1 Ceratopteris richardii
AGTTGGATACTGAAAAATTCATAAATCCATGATGAGAGCGCTCTTAGTCCTCAAAACAATTAAAGTCATGAACAATTACAAAAATAGAAGCTCCATGTCCAAGAAACTCTACCTCTCCCAAAAATAATGCTGAAAGAAGAACTGAAAAAAAGGGCTCCATGGCTTTGATGGTATGTGTGAATGATACAGCAACTTTTCCTAGGCTCATATTTGTAAAGAGATTCCCCATAGTATGTACACATGCTAATGGCAGGATTGCAAGCAGCTGTCATTTTAACCATTATAAAGCCATGCATTAACAAAGAATTGATTAAGTGGATCGAAGTAAAGAGTATTTCAAAAATATTCACCTGAGAAGTAGATATTTGAGGTCTTTTGTGAAGCCCTACTATCCACATAGTAGTAGCTAATATGGAACCCACAAAAAACTGGAATTCTGTTACAGTCACTGGAAAAGGAAACACCTTCAACACCTGCAGAGGAAATTTTATGTCAGGAATATAATGCAAGCAATCTCTGACCGATAACAGAGCCCTACAGAAACAAACAGAAGCACAAAAAACTGCTAAATGTGTTGTCAATTTTAATCTGACAAACAAAAGCTTACTCCTAGAAATTACACCTCAGATAATTCTAATCTGGTACATGCACTAGGCATCTCGTGAAAGCACAACTACACTCTCCATAGATTTTACAACATCATCTCGAACCGAAACTTCTAGATCATGGACATGTATCTCAGTTGCTGTTATTTTTTTCCAACAAATATTTTAGCATTACTGCAATTCGAAGGCAAAATTTATTAATCAACTACGTGTATTCCTGGCAATTCCATCTCAAAGCAATCTAATCTTGTCTGTGCACTGTGCAGCTGAGCAAGAGGTGCAAAGAGCCCAGCTCCAACAGTTTTGAAACACAACTTTCTATCAAATGTATGCAATTTCAATCCTTGCTGTTCTTCGAAAATGGATTATTTCAGCGTTATAACCGATTAGAAGGCACAATTTATTATTTAACTACATGTATTCCTGGCAATTCCATCTCAACGCAATCTAATATTGTATGTGCACTCTGCAGCTGAGCAAGAGCCCAGCTCCAACAGTCTTGAAACACAGATTTAGATCAATATATGCATTTCAATCCTTGCTGTTCTTCAGAAATGGATTATTTCAGCATTATTACCATTATGAAGCGAAAATTTAGACAATCACATGTTGTCTCAGCAATTTTCCTGAATACATCATGGATTGTACATAAAAATCGAAATTTTTTGCTTAGTAAAACAGTGAAACCCACCAAACCTTCCAAACATTTTTACTGATTTGTTTGGAGATTGTTTACTTAAAAGACTGATTGAACCGATTATTCACTTTTTTATAGACTGAGACAATATTTGATATGTCATATTTGATTTCTAACATTTATCTCCTGATGTATCATACAATTATTTTTCCACTTTTCTGAGTCATGTTTAAGGCCCACCCACGGAGGCCCCTGTTCAGATGGCAGAAAAACTATCCACTAACTCCGTCTTGAATAATGGAATTATTGATCATGGTTCATGATTGATGATCCACGATCATCATGTAAGTAGTTAGACACTGAATACAATGCCACTTGGCTAATATAATGTCATGATTCATGATATGTAAATTATAATCAATTTGGTTTATTTGTTCTTTGTGCAAAAATATTTGTGTGGGGTGTATAAAATATAACCTTCCTAAAAGGGGAAATCTTGATAATTATCTTGAGCAACAGTGAAACAATATTTTCTTCTATATATATAATACATGCCAAAATTAAAATCAAACAATGGTAATCTTAGAACATAAAAAAAGCTGAGATATTGACCGGCATACCATAAATCCATGTAGTACATAGTATTTAGAACATACTATAGCATACATCATCTCAACAATCACACATACACACACAAACAAAATAAAAGGCACATATGCAATGTGTTTGCACTGCTTGGCTCTTGGTATTCGATGTTGGCAACACGTTGTCGATGCGTTGCCGTGCATGACTCTTGAGTCTAGTGAGAGAGAGATTAATAGATTTATCATTGACTCTTGAGTCTAGTAAGAGAGAGAGAGATTAAGAGAGCCCTCAACCTATAGGCTATCAATTAAATGTCACACATACATATTACATTGAGAGGGAGAGCTAACTTCCACGTATCACCATGCCTCCTAGTATTCACCGCTATGAAGTATCCATATCACCAATAATGAGTTGGTGAATAATATCAGATCTTGCTAAGGTACGAGGAGATGTGTAAGTATTGTGGTAACTCCTTTTGTACCACAACTACATGTCTTATCTGACATGTATCTAGACTAGGAGGATTGGGCATTGTTGGGTGTACAGAAGACCCACAAAGGATTGCAAAAGTCAATAGCAAATAGCATAAGCTTGTTCAAGTTGCTAAAGCAACTCGTCATCGTGAATTTGTTGCAGCTTCAGAGGATATATTAGAGGAAGTTGAGGATACAACACTTAGTGCTAGCACATTGAGAAGTTTGACCTCCTCTCAACGTGATGAGAATGAAGAGACTATTACATTGGAAGGACATTCATCTCAAAGATTCAAAGCATCACAATCCCCTCTTCAATCCATTCATTGGCTTGCAAAAGCAACCCCAAAGAGTAGCTCACATAGAGATAGAGCATTGCATGCTTGGGTTCAATATTCCCTTCAATGCTATCCAAACAAATGCATGGAAAAGAATGGTAAAGCAATAGCTCAAGTAGGCCCTTTTGATGATTGGCATAGAATTTATTGCAAGAGGTTGTGTACCTCCATGCTCATAGAAGACAAAGAGAGAATTGAGAAACTTCTAGAGCCCATTAGGTTGGGATGGAAGACATATGGTTGCTCTATTATATCTAATGGATGGAGAGACATTCGACGTCGCCATATCATAAACATAATAGTCTCTATTTGTTTGGGCACTTATTCTTTTAGGGCCATTGATTGTAGTCTTTCTAGCTCACACATCATTGGAGAGTTTATATTTGAGCACAATAAAAGCGCCATTGAGAAAATCGGTGTGTAAAATGTAGCACAAGTGGTCACCAATAATGCCTCAAACTGTAAGAGAATGGGAGAGTTGATAGAGGCCAAGTTTCCTGACATTGTGTGGAGTCATGCTCTGCACATTATTAGATTTATAGGAAAGCTCCCTTTGGTATCTCTCATGGTCAGTGATGCAAGAAAGATGATTTCTTTCATGCACAAGAATCCCAAGGATTAGCTATTTCTCGGAGTCATAGTAAAAAAGAGTTGATTTCTCGATCCGAGACCCGATTTGGCTATGTTTACCATGTCTTTGTTGGTCTATATTTATGCGTGGATGCATTACTCATAACGGTTGTAGACCCTCATAGAGGAGCATGGCGAGAGGACTCACAAAGACAACAAATTATGTGATGCAAAAGATTCTCAGCGTGGACTTCTCGCTAAGGATTTCGGATATCGTGCATGTCTTTCGGTTCAATTCATATAATACGACGATTCGTGTATATGCAGCGATCGACACTTTGCCTTTCATATCATATGTACACACATAGATATGCAAGATCATTTCACCTATGACCATTCTATTGAATTCCAAGTATATTTAAATTTCCAATTATTTGTAAATTGTGAGGATTTCATTGATGATTGTATAAGTGCTTGGTTTTTGCAAATTCCTGAATTATAAGATATAATCGATTTTTGCTTTTAATTTTTAATGTAGACTTCATGATGTGATGGTGCTAGTGGAGTCGCGATGGCACTTCTTATCACGATCAATTCATGGTTTCTAAGCACTTTCGCAACCTTATTATAAGGGTCCACGTTTATAGTTGCAACCAAACATGTGGCATATGAACTTATACATGGAGCACATTATGTGTCTTGATAAGCAAGTGGCATTTAATAGTGAGTTTTTAGTCGATATGTGCAATCTTGGTATTGCCTATGCTAGATCCACCTCATTGAGGCAAGATGTCACGTCTCAACCCCTTGAGTGATGGAATCATTAGAATTATGGTCACCCTTCCATTGCATCATATGCACTCAAGGTCTTGTCACAAGTATATCACATACTGAAAATTTGATTTATCATTTTTTATTTGTTACATAATTATAATCCAATGTTCATGGATAATAATGTTTACTGATCAATGATAATTGTGGGATTGCTCTGAAAACCCTTGTGAGTGAAATTGGAGTGTGTTCTCGTTAGTGCACACCAAGCTCCACAATTGTTCAAGTGTGGAACGGTTGCATCATGTGATCTTTTGTAAGACCAACTTACGACTTTTATGTACATTACGATCTTTTGAAGGTCCAAGATAGGTAATAATTTTTCTCAATATTTGCTAACTTATTTTTATGTGATAAATTCTAATGTCCAAAAAATTTGTTGTTTGTTTTTTCAAAGCTCACCTATTGATTTTGAGAGTGCTTTCACATCATAGGAAAGCATAGAAGAATCCATTCACGATGAGCAAGATGGGATTTACAAGATGCTTCATGCAAAGCTTGAGAGCATGGACAAAAGTTACGAGTGCACGATCACGTGATATTGCTACATGTCAGAGATATCCACACAAGGAGTTGGGTCCATCTACGAGTGTCATACCAATTTATACTAGGAGATGCAAGATGACTCCTCGTCGTAGAGGCCAATCCATTGTATCATACACATAGCTTGAGGACATTTTCGAAGATGTACAAGAGGATCATGAGTTCGCAAAAATGGTTCTTACAGTGGACCTGAGAATGATGATGAAGGGAATGTCATTACCACAAGGGATATTTCTCTTTCATCATCAAAGGAGTCCTCTGGCATAGATGATCTAGAGTAGATTTATGGTCTAGACTCATCACCTCATATATACCAGAATGAATGCAAGCAAACCCTAAATTCACCCTCAAGTGAAAGTGCAACTATAAGCTCATGGTAGTCAACCATAAGACTAAATAGCATATCAGCTCCATTATGCACAGTATCGACTCAATACTATGACATCCACACTAACATCATCAGTGCCCAATAGTGGGTACAAAACTCAAAGTAAATACATGCTCACACACGCACCCCACAACGCACACACACCACGAGCATGAACTCACAAGAAGCTCTACGAATTGAGTTTCTATCACTTCCGGAAGTGATGGGCAAACTCAATCATAATGAAGCCTAGCACAAAATGCAAACAAAAGATGGGGAAAATTACAAAAAATGCATAGCTGATAGGGTATACACACCTATCAACTCGTTGTAACTCAGACGAAGAATCCACAAGTGAAAACTACATGTCCACTAATACGACAGTCATATATACCAGAATCAATCCAAGCAAACCCTAAATTCACCCTCAAATGAAAGTGCAACTATAAGCTCATGGTAGTCAACCACGAGACTATTCAGCATATCAGCTCCATTATGCACAGTATCGACTCAATACTATGACATCCCTACTAACATCATCAGTGCCCAATAGTGGGTACAGAACTCAAAGTGAATACATGCTCACACACACCCCCCACAACGCACACACACCACGAGCATGAACTCACAAGAAGCTCTGCGAACTGAGTTTCTATCACTTCCGGAAGTGATGGGCAAACTCAGTCATAATGAAGCCTAGCACAAAATGCAAACAAAAGATAGGAAAAATTACAGAAAATGCATAGTTGATAGGGTATATACACCTATCAACTAGCGATAACTCGGACGAAGAATCCACAAGTGAAAATTGCATGTCCACTAATATTACAGTCATATATACCAAAATGAATCGAGGCAAACCCCAAATTCACCCTCAAATGAAAGTGCAACTATAAGCTCATGGTAGTCAACCACAAGACTATATAGCATATCAGCTCCATTATGCACAAATCGACTTTTCAATACTATGACATCCCCATCTCATATATCAAAAGAAAACCCTAACCTTAATTTCTCTGCAAAAATGGCTTTACACCTCATTTTGTTCCTCTCATTGTAAAGGTCAAGGAAAGCATAGTCTCTTGTCAAGCTAAAGCTCACATGTGAAGATTGCAGTCTTTATGTCTATAAAAAGCAAAAATTTGCAATAGTAAAATTCCTTCACTAAAAATAACAATCAACATGCTTTTCGAGTTTTTTCGTATTTGCTTTTGTGCTTTTATGTTAAGATTTATGTGGACCAGCTATAACCTATAAAATAATGGTCTTGGGTTACTTCAAGAGCATTCATCCATCATTGGAACATCATCCATTGTCCAAACTTTGGAGATCAGCTAGGAGAAGTGTTCTACACACTTGGAGGAGCTGTGCTCTACCTTTGGTGCAACTGTGGAGGAGTTTATATAGTATCAGCCAACCATCAACATCAGCAACCATCAGCACATTGCTGATTTATTGTGAATAACAAGTCTATATCGGTTCCTTACTTGTTAGGTCACTAGTTTTTGATTTAGGATTTTTGAAACCGAATTTCAGAATTAGGGTTTGTTGTAAAACAATTATAAACTGTTCATATTCTCTACATCTTCACACACACACACACTCTTCATATCTCTTCGACACTTTATACATAATTTTTTGTATCTAGTTCCCTATTTCTGTCTAGATTCAAAGTTTGTAATCATCTACACACATTGTAATTGACATTCATATATAAAATAGTATAGGTAGGCTATTTGCTTACCATTACACTTGAAATATTGTCTACTCTCTCTCTATCTCTCACTCATGATCTTGTTTAGTATTAAGGTGTGTATGCTAAGGTTCATGTGTTGGAAGATCCTATAAACCTCTGATAAATATTGTTATTGAGGCCCACTCCACTTCCAACATTTAGCATCAGAGCATAGTTGACATACACCCTTAACAAGATGAGTGATTATAGACTTGAGAATGAAGACAAGCTTGAAGGAATGTCTAACTATCCAATGTGGAGTTTTATGATGATGAATTTGTTAGTATCTAAGGACATATGGAATATTGTCAATTTGCACTTATCCAAGGCGAAGACAAGTAGGAGAAGAAGCTACTTCATCTTCTAGAAGACCTATTGTTCCTATTTTTGCTCAACAGGAGGTTAGTGAAGAAGAAGAAGGAACTACTTCATCTTCAGGAATCCGTATTACTACCATATCACTTGCTATAGAAGAGCAATTTAGATGGGATTCAAGGGATGCACAAGCACTTTCATATATTGCTATGGGAGTCAAGGCATATTATACCCCAGATCAGGTCAGATCAGTTCATGTAGAACCTCTCGTCAAGCTTGGTTGGAGTTGGAGAATCTCTATCAGAGCAAAAACCCTGCTAGGAAAGCTCATCTAAGGAGACAGCTAGCCGACACAAGGATAAAAGTTTTGAATCAATTCAATCACATAATTTGAAGCTCAAAGATTTACGAGATCAATAAATCAATGTGGGAGTCAATATTTCAAATGAAGAGATGGTAAACACGCTTCTAAACTCACTTCCATCCACATATCATGCTTTTGTTACTTCTTTCTCTCTCTCTCCAAGAGATAGAGAACTTTCATTTGAAGAGTTACAATTTCTTTTACTTCAAGATGAAGATCAACAAAAGAGTATGGAAGAGAATGATGAAGCCATGTTATCATCATCAAAGGGTAAGAAGAAGAAGGAGTCCACAAAGAAAGAGAAGAAGAGTCACCAAACTAAGAAGGAAAGTATGACTTCTACTCCTAAAACTTTTAGTCCTACCCCTAATGCTTCCTCTATACCCAAAGAAAAATCTGTTACTACATCTACTTCAAAGAAAGGAATTTGCTATTAGTGTAAGAAACCATGTCATTTCATAACAGAGTGCAAAATGAGGATTTCTAATGAGATGAAGATCGCATAAGGTAAGAGTTTTGAAGATGAGTCAAAACCTAAATCTTAAAAGAAAGAATCTTACACATGTGTTACTATTGAAGAAAAAGCTTTTGATCATGTAGCATTAAATGCAATTTCTGATAATCCTTGGATTTTTTATTCTAGAACTACTAAACATATGACAGGTTGCAAAAAGGTATTTTCTTCTCTTGTTAACTCTTCACGTAGAAGAGTGACCATTGCAGATGGTCATGATTTAGATGTTGTTGGTGTTGGAGAAGTAAACCTTAAGTAAAGAGCATGTGGAAATTTCACAATTTCTAATGTTCTTTATGTTCCAAAAATGAAGAAGAATTTGTCTCTATATCTACTTTCTTGTCAGATGATTTTAAAATTGTTTTTAAGAAAGATTCATGTCAGATGCTAAGCTAATGAGAAGCATTGTCTACTTCAAGGTGAAGACAGAAGTGGCATGTTTGTGTTATCCAAAAGTAGTCATGTTAATGTTGCTAGATCCTCTATACCTAAGGAGAACATGAAGTTACGACATGCTAGATTTGGTCATATCAATTACATAGCTCTCAAGCTCATCAAAGATCATGGAATGGTGGACAGTTTGCCTACTTTTGCTTTACCAAATAATGCAGAATCATGTGAAAGATGTCTTCAAGGAAAGCTTCACAAACTTCCTTTCAAGAAGCATGGATACATCACGGCCACAAGGAAGTTGCAAATCATACATTCAGATGTGAATGGTCCTATGAGAACATATTATATTCAAGGTTTCAAGTATTTCGTTACTTTCATTGCTGATTTCTTAAGATATTCTTGGATTTATGGTCTTAAAGTAAAGTCAGAGGTCTTTCCTACTTTTAAGAAGTTTGTGGCTATGGTTGAAAATGGAAGTCATTCAAAAATTCAGATTTTGAGAAGTGGTAGATGAGGAGAATACATGTCAAAAGACTTTAACTCTTTTCTTGAAGACAAAGGTATTTCTCATCGGCTCACTATTGCTTACACTCTAGAACATAATGGTACTGAAGAGAGAAAGAATAGGATACTTGTTGAGATTATGCATAGTATGATGTCATCCAAAAAGCTTGAAATTATGCATAGTATGATGTCATCCAGAAAGCTTTCTCCCAAGTTTTGGTTTGATGTACAATGAGATGCACTGTGCCAATACCTTCTCAAAGAATAAGCATGGTTATTCCCAAGATATACATGTCCATGGCTTCTTGCATGAAAGGTAGTAAAACACTCCTTAATAGGAGTAACATGGAGCGATGCACCTGAATCCACAATCGATGTTTGTGACAAAGCATCATTCACAATAAGCAAGGCAAAAATCAAATCCCTCTTCGTGATCTGCATATCATATGCATGAATATTAACATGAAGCATCATTATATTTGGCATGATCAGCTTCCATAGTAGCACAAAGAATATCTTCTTCATCTCGTCAATGACGACACTAGAAGCCACATTGGCCCTCTCTTTGTCCGTCCTTAGAGTTATGTGCTTCATTCTTGGTTTCCCTTTTCTTCTTGTCACCTTTGTTTTTTTCTCTTTCTAGGTCAGCTTTGTAGTAGTTGTAATCAGGCTTCCTATGACCTTTCCTACCACATTGGTAACAAGTCACTTCAGCCTTACCTTTGCTTTTGTTCTTGTTCATATATGCATTTCCACTTTTCTTTTTTGTTCTTCCTCTAGCCACATTGGCTGAACCACTGCCCTCTCCACTAGTTTTCCTCTTGATTTTCTCATTCAAAATAGAACCCCTTATACCATCAAAGGTAAGATTGGAATTATTCGAAAGTGAAACAACCAATGTTTTCCATGAATTTTGTAAGATCATCAACAAGAAGATAGTCTTAATCTTATCACAAAATGCAGGTAATCAGGAGTCTTGTGATTGCAAGAGGGTACATGTAAAAGCTGATAAATGCTAAGTTGCACTTTGTAACTCATCAAGTTGCATACCCACTAGGTTATGCATAAGATGCACTTGATTTAGAGATGTGGTATTTTCATAGATGGCCTTAAGCTTCTCCTATACCTCAAAAGCACTTGTAAGGCCCTTCAGATCCACTAAAATTTCATTTGCTACAGTCATCTTCATATAAGTGATGGCCTTCTTGTATAGGCTGCTACATTCGTAATGTCTTCAGGCTTGACTTCCTCAAGAGCCCCTTCACAATCTTTAAGAAACAAGTTATCAAGCATCTCTTGATCTCAAACATGTTTTTGACGTCAAAAGAGGTAGAAGCCATCAAAGCGTCTATACTTAAATCTCTTGATCTCAAACATGTTTTTGACGTCAGAAGAGGTAGAAGCCATGTTTGCACACTGAGCTCTTCAAAATTTCACTGAAAAAGATAAAGTAGACCTATTGTCCTCTGCACAAACACCGAAGGAGGCTATAACTAAGAAATTAAGACCAAAAACTATTCAAATCTTAGAAAAACCAATTTCTGAAATTTTTTGCAAAAAAATTCAAAAAATTCCAACAAGTTGTAGTCGCATCAAAAACAACAAATTTGTTATTTTTCAACCACAAAAGGAATACATAGATCCAAAACAAAGTCAATGGATGTTTGTTTTCACAAAAACCCAAATTATTGAAGTAATATGACTTGTATAATCAGAGAAATGACTTGTTGTAATAAGTTTCCAGCAAGTATGTACTTCAACAATCCTTATACATGTACTCACACTTGAAATGAGACAAAATGTCTTCAACAAGGAACCTGTGAATGAAAAACCATGGGAGTAGGTAGTTTTGTTCCTCACAATATCCTTGTGTATGATAGAATGATGAAGAATCACCGAAAACACCTACACTAGCCTTACGCATCCTTAAGAGAAACAAGTTATATGCAAAACAAGGCAAGTACAAAAATTTTCGCATATCTTGGCAATGTCATCATGGTTGATGGCATTCATATTGACCATGATAAAGTTCGAGTGGGGCACTCCTATACTTCTCACTAAAAAGAAGCACACAAGGATATGTTTTTCATTCACTATAAGGGTCTCAATAAAGTGACCACCAAGAAAAAGTAATTGCTACCTTATGATGGATGACCTTAGAGATCAACCCTAGATGCTCGTTATTTCACCCAGATCGATCCTAGGTCTAGCTACCATCATATACGAATACATCTTGATCAAGTCCCGAAGACCATGATTTATAGTTGATATGAACATTATCAATTATTGGTCTAGTCTTTCCATTTGAGCAATGTGCCTACCACTTTCCAACATATGATGAACAACTTATTTCCTCCATATATAGGGGAGTATGTAGTTGTGTTCCTCAACAATATCCATGTGTATAGTAGAACAATGAAGAATCATCGAAAACACTCACAACTAGTCTTACGCATCCTTAAGCAAGAGAGGTTATATACAGAACAAAGCAAGTACAAAAAATTTCGCACTTAGCTACTTTATCTTGGTTGTGTCATCATTGTTGATGGCATTCATATCGACCGTGGTAAAGTACGAGTAGGGCGCTCTTATTCTTCTCGCTAAAAAGGAGGACAACGAGATATGGTCTTGCATTGACTATAAGCTCTCAATAAAGTGACCATCAAGAACAAGTATTCGCTGTCTTAGGATGGATGACCTTCTAAATCAACTCTAGGTGCTCATTATTTCACCAAGATCGATCTTAGGTCTGGATACCACCATATACAGATACATCTTGATCATGTCTCGAAGACAATGGTTCATGCACGATATGAACATTATCAGTTAGTGGTGTTTTCTTTCGATTTGACCAATGTGCCTACCACTTTCCAACATATGATGAATGGTTTATTTCCTCTATATATAGAGGAGTAGGTTGTTGTGTTCCTCGACAATATCCTTGTGCATAGTAGAACGGTGAAGAAACACCGAAAACATCTACAATTAGTCTTATGCATCCTCATGCGAGAGAGATTTATGCAAAAAAAATTAAGTACAAAAATTTTCGTGCTTAGCTACTTTATCTTGGTCATGTTATCATAGTTGATGGCATTCCTATCATCCATGATAAAGTACGAGTTGTGATAAAGTACGAGTTGTTTGGATTGGCCTATTCTCTGCATGATTTGCATGGTGAGGTATTTCAAGGATTCACCAAGTTTTTCCATAAGTTCATTAGAGACTACACATGTATTGTTGAATCCTTGACCTGTTTGTTGAAGGGCACCCATAGCCGTAGGCATAGTTTTGGTATGTTTATTGAGTGGATTGAATACCTTGATCAATATTTTCAAACACGGAAGTGGCTTGCGACCTCTATTTGAGGTCGATACAGAAGCCACTAATGTGGCTATAGGTGAAGCTCTCTAATAACGCAGCCCGCTTATAGTGCTTGATAGTCATAAGCTAATGCACATGCATTACAACACGTTGGAGAAGGAATCGTTGAGATCATCCCTGATCTGAAGGTCTCTCTCCCTTCATTGTAAGGATGGATCACCTCTCTTTAGTATCTTTGCGATCAACCCAACCTCTCATGTCATAAGGAAAGATGGACAGAATAAATGCAACTTGACTTCGAGATTAGGTAACGTAGAGGCACTAGGCTGCTAGCAATGTGGTGATCAATGCCCTGACAAAATTAATGGAGTTTAACTTCGAGATTAGGTAACATTGAGGTGCTAGCAATGTGGCGATCAATGCCTTGAGAAGGATCCGTAAGGTGAATACTCTTTCTTTTATGAACATTGGGATTGACTTTTATCTTTCACTAAGGGGGTATTACCGCAATGACTACCACTTTGATGAAATCTAGCTATAAGTTCAATCAAGCTTGGATAGCCCAAATAATTATGGTCGTTGCCCCATAAAGTAGCCAAAAAGTTTTCCATTCGAAATGGATTATTTTTAGGGAAAGCAAGGTGTGTGCCCTCAAAGATGAGGATATTCATCTACATATTTTGAATGAGAGTTACGATGCATTGAGTGTAAGACACCCTTTCGTACCTTGGCACTATTAGGCCAGTATTTCAATCGGTTGTGCAGAAGGATCTTCATTGAGAGGCATAAGTGCAAGTATTCCTAATGGAGGCTTAATAAAGTTGAGTAATTGAGAGGAGCTAGGTTGAAACATCCTTATTCCCGATAGTAAATGGCCTTCTGTTTCTATGGACTATATGACTAGATTGCCCATTTTCAAAGGCATCATGATCAGGCTTGCACTCATTCGACGAACGAGTCCACGTGTCTGACTCAACTCCTCTATGCCCGTCCGATACGAAAACGGTGTGCTTACATCCAATTTTAATTAGGGCTTTTTCATTGTGCATAACTTATGCTCATTGTTTACTTATGTGTTCGTGAGTGATAGCCTTGGTCCTCTCTAATCTTCAGTATATTGGTTATTCATCAGCCATAGAGGGTTATAGAGCAAGCATGGTGCAATCATTGAGTGTTAGAAAGCAAGCTCTTGCCTATTCTCAACTCCCCCTTCTTCTCATATGCTCTTTCTTAGTTTCCAGTAGCCTCTCATCTTTATCGCCCTCATCGCTCCTCCCCTTCATAAAGCCTTCACAAGCGTTGTATAGCTTTTGAAAGGCTGAAAAATAAGTCCAATGTTTGTAGATGGTATTGCAAGTATCCATTTCTATTGGTTCAGAAGCACCCACAATGAATTCACATGAACATGAGGAAGGAACAAGTCTTCCAAAGAGAAATAAGGGAGTATGTGAAAGTGCTAGCGGTACCTCTCGACAACCTACCCTTGCACAAGTATTGGGTGGAGTATTGAGGACCTTGGCTTTTCTTAAAGAAAGGCAAAGAGTGGCTGAAACTGAAATTTCTAGAATCATAATTGATTGCAATCTTTTTTTTAATGTGCTTCATTTGGATTGATATATATATATATATATATATATATATATATATATATATATATATATATATATATATATATATATATATATATATATATATATATATATATATATATATATATATATATATATATACACACACACACACATATATACATATATATATATATATGTGTGTGCGTATATATATATATATATATATATATATATATATATACACACACATATATATATATATATATATATATATATATATATATAATGGAACCACATATTGGTGTTTTGCACAATTTTTTATAATAGGCCAATTTCTAATAATATGGAGCTTTATGTATTATAATAGGTAAATTTTTGCCAAGGTCACTTCAAATTTTTTTGTTAATTCAATGCGTTCCTAGCGCATTTTGGAACATATGTTCCGTACGGAACGTTCCATACGCATTCATGAGTCATGATTCATGAATCATGATTATTGAATCTTGATGTTATGTTATTTTTTGTTTTAGGATTGCTCATCGGAAGCTTGTGAGAGAAATTGATCACCCTATTCTCTCATACACACTAAGATACGCAATAAATTGAGCACGAAGTAATTAGAGAAACTCATTTATTGTCTCTCTCATCTATGCATGCTTTGTTTAATGCATGAGATGCCCATGGCATGTCTGGTGAAAAATTAACCATTCAATTTAGACTCTTGATTGCTCAATTTTTATGTTTTTTCTAGCACATCATATGTCATGTAACATACTAACATGTTTACTTTTTGTTTTTGTTTGAATAGGTGAATGTAGATAGTCTCAAGCTTTCGATTGAGACACTAAAAAGTGTTCAAAGAGAAAGAAATGAAGAAGAAGAAAGCATCTTCCGTGAACTTCTATCTAGAGCTTGAGGAAATAAATTGGAGAGTGAGTCGCACACGATCTCACTCAAAGGTCATAGTTCGTGGCTCAAGGTCCCGTCAAAAGCATGGAAGCTCCAAAGTTGTACATTCACGGTGTGGATCGGGTAGTAGATTCACTCCGTCCACCATGGAAGAGGAGAATGGGCTACTGACACAGATCTTCGAAAGCCATTGTATGATGATGATGGCAACATTCTTAGTAACAGGGTTTATGAGAATGCATTTATTGTTTCTTCTATTGAAGATGATGCAGATTCATGTAGTGATCATCACTATGATCATGAAATATGACATTGAATTTGTATTATAATTTGGAACTTGGAAGTTGCCAAATTGACAATGTATTTTAAACATTTATTAGTGATTACTTACTTTATATGACACATGTATCATGTATGATGTTATGACTTATGCCAATGAGAAATGTGTTTCTTGAATCTTGTTTCGCATTAAATTGTGAAACGTGATTCTTAAAATTTTCATACAATGTTGATTCTTGAATGTATGCAAATCCCGAAGTTGAGATGCTCAAATTTGAATTCTCAAGACTCAAATTTATGAATTTAGCAACGTATTATGTGACATATATAATAATGTGTGTATTATGTCATTACTAATAACTAAGCTTTCTGCATACGATGAGTACATGAACCATACTAGATGCCTCGTACTGGACAAGATGTAACAACCTTAATCATGATGCGATTTCAGTCATTATTGATCAACTCACCAAGATGGCAAGGTCCATGTAGATGTGCACCACCCTAAAGAGCCATGAGCTAGCTAAGCTCTTTGTGGAGCATTTGTGCAAGCGACATAGACTTCTTGAGGAGATTGTTACTCATTGAGGCATGAAGTTCACTAGCAACCTCTCATAGATAATCTTCTAGAAGTCAGAGACCCAACTTTGGATATCATCCTTAGGTCTTCAGGAGACCAACACATCATCTAGAGACCCTAGTTACTGAAAACATTGTTTCCAGAGGTCCAAAATAGAACAACAATTTCCCCATGCCATTTCTTGCCATAAATTCATTTCTTTGAATTTTTTTTCTTTGGCACATCTTTAGATCGCCTTTCGGATGTTTCTCTTCTTGCATTTCAGCTTCCCTTCATTTCTTCCTACAACGACCAACCAACGAGCTTGTGCCCCTCAATCCTTGAGGGGTCAACACTTTCCCCTTCAGCACTCAACACCTTCCATCTTGAGCACCTACGAGGTTGTGACCTCCCCGCAACCCTACCCAGAGCCTCTTACAAGTTGAAGTTACTACCTACACATTGCAAGCTCTAAGTTGTATCATATGATGATGTCTGTAAAATGCATAATGTACATACTACACTCTGCACAATTCTACTACAGTCTACTGTAGATAATAGACTAGTCTCATGTGCTTTATGTATATGTGTGCTTGAGAACAAGGCTTAAGGATCATCTCGAGTGCCGTGAATAACAGCAATTAGGCTGCATGTTGTTGTATATCTTTCTGTTAATGTGGGCCAGAGAGTTTTTGCTTTGCAACATTGCATTGTATTGATTCTTAACTTGCATAAAGCACCAAGAACACTACACATTAGCGCACAAAAGCTTCTTCTACAAGCCTCAAGATTCACTCTTTTATAAAGTACGTCAACAGAATCTATTTCTTTTAGGCGATCCATGACACAAGTGGATCAAAATCATCAGCTACATCAAGCTTGATGGAGCAAAGTGTTGATGTATAATGCATAAGTCCATTTGTACATTGTGAGTTCTACTAGGATATGTTATTTGCAAGCTTCATTTGAGTCCAGATTGTTTGAACATTCAACCAAATTTTATACCCTACTCATAATATATGAGTTTATATATCGCTTTTGTTGGGGTAAAGGCCCTAAATGACCCCTCATAGTTGTACACTTGTGTATAGGCCTTTAAAAGGCTGATTATAGTCATTATAAGTCATTTTTATTCTTTTGGCCAAGTTCAGTGTGAACTTGGCAAGGTCCTATAAATAATCACCTAAACTAAAGTTGGGGTTCACTTCTCTTTTTGGAGAACCCACCAAAACAGCTGCGCCTCTCTTCTTTCGATCTCTCTCTCTCTCTCTCCTGCGTGTGCTACTGGACACTCACTTGCCCTTCTGCTCAGTCAAGATGTGCTCCATTTGAGCTTCTCCATCTGCTGAATACTCTCTTTTGCTCCAACAACTGGTATCAGAGCTCCGTTGAGGCATTAGAGCAGCTTCGTTTCAGTTTTCAGCAGGGTTTTCTTCAGATTTTGCAAGATCTTCACGTTTCATCGTGAAGAAGGTGCCCAAAACAGTAACATCAGCATTTCTAGAGTGTTCTACTTCAGTTTTTGCAGGTTTTTCTGAGTTTTGTCGTGAAGAAAAGGGTTAAAAGTGAAGCACCACACCTTTGGAACAGCATAAACTTCTTTTCATGTGATATTCTTCGATTTCATCGCGAAGAAACTGTTCCTCTTTGTCTTATTGCTCAAAACAGGCTATTTCCAGGTGTTCTACATGTGTACACAAGTGTTCCACAGTCCAAAACAGCAATATACAGGTTTAACATTTCATGTATTGAAGTGTGGCATGAGAAATGTGCTTATGTCCAGCAAATTGTGGGATTTTCTCTGAATTTTTCAAAATTCTGAAGAGAAGATTTGGGGCTTTTGCTCCCTTTTGCTCCTAAAGGCTTCCTTATAGCCTTATGTATACACTTTGAGGTCAAGAAAAGTCAAATTTGCTGATTTGAAGCATAAATTGACTTACTGAAATTTTCTGCAAGTAATTTCAGAAAATTACAAATTTTAATCTGGTGGTCCAACTGGTCTGTTTTTGCTCCATTTTGCTCCCACAATAGTTTGAAGCCATTGTGCATCATTTTTTAGAAGTGATACTCCGATTTGGTGCATGTGCATCATTTTTTAGAAGTGATACTCCGATTTGGTGCATTTTTGCCCAAATTTCAGCATATTAACTTCTTCATCGTGCAATCATGGCGTCATCCTCCTCATATGTGAAGAATCTATTTGAGATTCGACGTTTTAAGGGAACAAGTTTCGATTTGTGGAAGGAGAGAATGCAAGGTATTCTCTTCTTGGAAGATTGTGATAAGGCATTAGAAGCGGAAAAACGAGAAGATATGTCACATGAAGCTTGGCTGATCTTGAACAAGAAAGTTATTACTTATATCAAGATTGTCGTCTCTGATGAGATCTTGGTAGATCTCAAAGGGCTGACCTTTGCTTCAGAAATATGGGCAAAGCTGAAAGCAACTTATGAGAACACTACGCCTGTGAACCAAGTGCATTTGATGAGGAAGCTTGTTGTTATGCAACTTGATGAGTCCAAGAGTGAAGCTAAACACTTATCCCTCTTTTACAGGTACTTTGTCACAATTGCAGGACTCAGGTATGGCTGCTTTTGATGACAAACTTAAAGCCATCTTCTTGCTTATGACACTTCCTGAATCTTGAGAGACACTGGTAGTCTCATTGTCCTATAACCCCAACCTGACCTTTGATGGTGTTAGGGGTTCTATACTTAATGAAGAGATCAGGAGAAAAGCAGGTGGTGAAGGTGGAAGCTCAGCTAACATGGTTAGAGACAGGACAAATAAGAGGAGTAATAATGCACAAACGAACAAGAGTAAGAGCAAGGAAAGAGGTAATGGCAGCAAAGGTAAAAGCAATGATGTGACTTGCTATCAGTGTGGCAGGAAAGGCCACAAGAAACCTGATTGCCGCTATTACAAGGCACAGCTTGAAAGAAATAGGAATGTTGGAGATAAAAAGAAGGGCAAGAAAGAAGACAAGACTGATGCACAAGACAACCAAAAGGACAAAGAGAAGGCCAATGTGGTCTCTAATGTAGTCATAGAGGAGTTGTCAGATGTTGAGGATATTTTGTGCACTACTTTATCGGCTGATGATACTTATGCATATGATTTCTCTCTGAATGTTCATACACAGGACATGTCGATCACCAAAAGTGATCTTATCGATGCTTTGCTGACTGTTAATGATGCATTGGCCCAGACATGGATAGTTGAGACATGGATAGTTGAGACATGGATAGTTGAGACATGGATAGTTGACTCTGGTGCTTCTTTTCATGTGACTCCTATCAAGGAGTGCTTTTCTACTTTTACTGCAGGCAGCCATGGCCATGTATACCTTGGAAACAATAATGCTTGTTCCATTGAGGGTATTGGCACAGTGCATTTCTCTACAAATGGCACTAATGAGCTGGTTTTGCATGATGTGCGTTATGTACCAAGGATCGAAAAGCTTACTCTATGTGGGTCAAATGGATATGCATGGTTATAGCATTCTCTTTGAGAGAGGATCATGGAAAATGACAAAGGGATCAAGGCTGATTGTGAAAGGCATAAAGAAGGGAACTCTCTATTGCTTGCATGGGAAAGCCTTATCAGGCAAGTTCATTGCTTTGGCTGAAGTTCACTCCCATATGGAGTTGTGGCATAAGAGACTTGGCCATATGAGCCAAAAGGGTCTCACTAGGCTTTGTAACTTAAAGAAGCTTGATGCTAAAGGCACAAAGCTTGAATTTTGTAATGAATGTCAATATGGAAAGCAAGTGAAACGTTCCTTTTATTCTGGTGTGTCTCGTAAGTCTTGTGTACTTGATCTTGTTCATTCTGATGTATGTAGCATGCCCACCAAATCTATGGGGAGTGCTTTGTATTTCATCTCTTTTGTTCATGATTTTTCTAGAAAAATTTGGGTTCAATTGCTTAAATCTAAGGATGAAGCATTTGCTGCGTTTAAGCGCTTTCATGCATTTGTGACCACCCAAACAGGTAGAAAGCTGAAATGCTTGCGTACGGACAATGGTGGTGAGTATACTGTTGGGGATAAAGGCCCCAAGGACTCTCCTTTTGTATATTTTGACCCTTCCATGTGAAAGCTCTCTTCGAGAGCTTTCCAGACATATTTTTGTTGTATTTTTTGGACCCCAAATTGGGGAGTTATAGGCATTTACATTATTTTTATGACTTTTGGTCATTGGCCATGTGTGAACATGCCCAAATGACCTAAAAGTCACTTATCAATAAGACTTGGTCCCAAATCTCTCATAACTTGATTGTGACTTCTTCAACTTCAGCTTCTCCATCTTCTTCTCCAAATTTCTGCGCAGGTTTCTCTCTCTACTTTCTCTCTCCTCACGCAGCAGCCCACTCCCTTGGTGTTTGGAGCAACCGAGCACACCACGACGTAGCTCTCCGCGGCCTCTTTCAACTTGTATCAGAGCTTTGAGCTGTTCCATCGCGACAAAGTTGCTCAAACTGCTTTTCCACTTCAGCCTATGTTAAGCTGAAGGTGTTTTCTTGCATTTGGGAGAATTTCATCGCGAAAAACCTTCTTTTTTCGCGATAAAAGGGCTGTTTTTGGAGGATCACTTCAGCCCGGAGCAAAGCTGAAGCAAATTTTGTGCTTTTTAGAGAGTTTCATCGCGAAGAATCTCTTCTAAAGTGCATACTCGCTGGAAACTTATTACAGTAGGTCATTTCTCTGATTTTACAGGTCATATTGCTGCAAAAATTGGGGCTTTTGTGAAAACAAGCACCCATTGCCTTGGTTTTACATCTATGTATGCCTTTTGTGGTTGAAAAACAACAAATTTGTTGTTTTTGATGCAATTAGAGCTTGCTGGAATTTTCTGAAACTTTCTGCAGAAAATTTCAGAAATTGTTTTTTGCAAGTTTTGAACAGTTTTTGGGCTTAATTTCTCAGCTATAGTCTCCTAAGGTAATTGCGCAAAGGACAGCAGGTGAATTTTACCTTTTTTGGTGAAATTTTGAAGCTCTTAGTGTGCAAACATGGCCTCTACCTCCTCTGATGTCAAAAGCTTGTTTGAGATCAAGAGATTTGAAGGTAATGGTTTCGATTTGTGGAAAGAGAGAATGTTGGGCATCCTCTTTCTTAAAGATTGTGAAGGGGCTCTTGAGGAAGTCAAGCCTGAAGATATGACAGATGCAGCATGGATGAACCTAAACAAGAAGGCCATCACTTACATCAAGATGGCTGTATCAGATGAAATCTTAGTGGATTTGAAAGGCCTTACAACTGCTTTTGAGGTATGGGAGAAGCTGAAAGCCACTTATGAAAATACCACGCCTGTAAATCAAGTGCATCTTATGCGTAAGCTAATGTGTATGCAGCTTGATGAGTCAAAAAGTGCGGCTGAGCACTTATCTTTGTTTACAGGTACTCTTTCACAATTGCAGGACTCTGGATTACCTCCATTTGATGATAAGCTTAAGGCCATCTTCTTGTTGATGACCTTACCTGATTCGTGGGAAACATTGGTTGTTTCACTTTCGAATAGCCCCAGTCTTACCTTTGATGGTGTAAGGGGTTCTATTTTGAATGAGGAAATCAGGAGGAAAGCTAGTGGAGAGGGCAGTGGTTCAGCCAATGTGGCTAGAGGAAGAACAGAAAAGAAAAGTGGAAATGTACAGAGGAACAGGAGCAAAAGCAAAGGCAAGGCTGAAGTGACTTGTTATCAATGTGGTAGGAAAGGTCACAAGAAGCCTGATTGCAGATTTTATAAAGCTGAACTAGAAAGAAAGAAGAACACATGTGACAGGAAGAAAAAGGACACCAAGAATGAAGCACATGATACCTCAAAGGACAAAGACAAAGAGAAGGCCAATGTGGCCTCTAGTGTCATCATTGAGGAGCTATCAGATGCAGAAGATATACTTTGTGCTACTATGGCAGAAGAGCATGTTGAAATTTTTGATGCTTCTATTAATATTCATGCACAAGACATGCAAATCACAAAGAGGGATTTGATTGATGCCTTGCTTACTGTGAATGATGCTTTGTCACAAACATGGATTGTAGATTCAGGTGCATCGTTTCATGTAACTCCTATTAAGGAGTGTTTCACTACCTTTCATGCAGGCAGCCATGGACATGTATATCTTGGAAATAACCATGCTTGTTCAATTGAAGGTATTGGCACAGTGCATCTCACAGTGGATGGTACCAATGAGCTGGTTTTGCATGATGTAAGGTATGTACCAAGCATCAAGAAAAGCTTATTGTCTGTTGGGCAAATGGATATGCATGGATATAGTACCCTCTTTGAGAAGGGGTCATGGAAGCTTATCAAAGGCTCTAGGCTGATTGTTAAAGGTACAAAGAAAGGGACTCTTTATTGCTTGCATGGTAGAGCATTGTTGGGCAAGTTTATTGCTTTGGCTGAAATCCATTCACATATGCAATTATGGCATAAAAGGCTTGGCCACATGAGCCAAAAAGGTCTTGATAAACTATGTAATTTGGACAAGTTTGATGCTAAAGGCTCAAAACTTGATTTTTGTAATGAATGCCAATATGGTAAGCAAGTAAAGAATTCCTACTACTCTGGTGTCTCTCGTAAGTCTAATGTGCTTGATCTTGTTCATTCTGATGTTTGTAGCATGCCCATAAAATCTATGGGGGGTGCTCTTTACTTTGTTTCTTTTGTTGATGATTACTCTAGGAAGCTTTGGGTATATTTGTTAAAATCTAAAGATGAAGCCTTTGCTGCATTTAAGAAATTTCATGCATTTGTGACCACTCAAACAGGTAGAAAGCTGAAATGCTTACGTACAGATAATGGGGGTGAGTTTACAAGTGCTGAATTCAATAGATTTTGTGAAAATCTTGGTATTAAGAGGGAGCTAACAGTCCCATACAGCCCCTCTTCCAACGGTGTGGCTGAAAGGTATAATAGGACTTTATGTGAGAGGGTGAGATGCATGCTGTCCACAGCTAATCTCCCTCATGGATTTTGGGGAGAGGCTTTGAAAACTGCAGTTCATGTTTGCAATCGATCCCCTCATATGTCCTTAAAAGGTGGCATTCCAGAAGAGGTTTGGTCTGGCAAACCAGCTTCATATGACCACCTACGCATCTTTGGTTGCGATGCTTTTGTGCATGTAAGGCCTGAGTTGAGAAGCAAGTTAGATGCAAAGTCCATGAAAGGAATCTTCATGGGTTATGGAGATGAAGGTGAAATGGGCTACAGGATTTGGCTACCTCAACTCAAGAAGGTAATACGCAGCCGAGATGTTGTATTTAATGAGGCAAGGCTGCTCAAAAATAATTGTGCCTCTAAAGATGACCATAAAAGAGTCAAATTTCAGCATGTACAGTCACCAATTAAATCTGATATGAACCCTCGGGATGCACCACATATGGCTGGAAATGACAATGAGCCCGTGGTTATTGAGCCAGATGATGCTGGACAGCAAAATGATGATCCTGAAGGGCATATGCAGCCACCTATTCATGCTGAAAACAGGGCTGGAAATGATGTGCAACAGCCCATTAACAATGGACATGTTGATATACCTCCTGATGTAGATCCATTGCCAGATAATGTGGATCATTGGGTAAGAAGATCTACACGTGCTAGGAGGCCAATGAACAGATATGATCCCTCTATACATTACATTATGTTATCAGATGAGGGTGAGCCTCTTACTTATAAAGAGGCAAAGCTATGTGAGCACAAGAAGAAGTGGGAGTTAGCCATGCAGGAAGAGATAAAGGCCTTGCATGCAAATGATACTTGGGATTTGGTTGAGTTACCCAAAGGAAGGAAAGCCATTCCAAACAAGTGGGTGTACAAAATCAAAACTGTTGATGGCAAACCCAAGTATAAGGCAAGGCTGGTTGCTAAGGGATATGCCCAAAAAGAGGGCATTGATTTCCAAGAAGTGTTCTCTCCAGTGGTGAAGATGACCACTTTACGTGTGTTGTTTGCTCTCACAGCTGCCTTGGATTTGGAATTATTCCAAATGGATGTTAAAACAGCCTTTTTGCATGGTGATTTAGATGAAGAGCTGTACATGAAACAGGCAGAAGGATATGCCATTCCTGGAAAAGAGCATCTAGTATGCAAACTGAAAAGGAGCTTATATGGGCTGAAACAGGCCCCCAGACAATGGTATAAGAAGTTTGATGCATTTATGCTCAAACATGGGTTTAAAAGAAGCCATGCAGATCACTGTTTGTACACCAAAAAGGATGAAGATGGCAGCCCAATTATTCTTGTACTGTATGTAGATGATATGCTGCTGGCTGGGAAGAAAAAGAGCACTCTGAATGCTCTAAAACAGCAGCTGAACTCTGCATTCTCAATGAAAGACCTTGGGGAAGCTGAGCATATTCTTGGTATGCGTATAAAAAGGGATAGACAGCAGCATACTTTGCAGGTATCCCAAGAAAAGTACATTGAAAAAGTGCTGGACAGATTTAATGTGGCTGATGCTAAGCCTCTTGGAGTGCCATTGCAGCCACATGTTAAGCTTTCCAAGGATGACTGTCCTAAAAATGATGATGCAGCCAATTACATGAAGAGTGTTCCATATGCATCAGCTTGTGGTTCACTTATGTATGCTATGGTTGCCACTCGGCCAGACATTGCTCATGCAGTGGGAGTAGTTAGCAGGTTCATGGCGAATCCTGGTAGAGCTCATTGGGAGGCAGTCAAATCTATCTTGAGATATTTGAAAGGGACCAAAAGTAAATGCTTATGTTATGGAAAGGGTCCATTGGAGTTAAAAGGATTTTGTGATTCAGACATGGCAGGTGATGTGGACACACGCAAGTCCACAAGTGGCTATGTATACATCCTTGCAGGTGGAGCTATTTCATGGTGCTCTAGACTTCAGAGGATAGTTGCACTATCTACTACAGAGGCTGAATATATTTCAGCCACAGAGGCTTCCAAAGAAGCCATTTGGTTAGCTCGGCTCTGCAGTGAGTTTGGGATGCTTGAAAAGGCACCTCTTCTTGGATGCGATAGCCAGAGTGCCATATGTTTGGCAAAGAATGCCATGTTTCATGCTCGCACAAAGCATATTGATGTGAGATATCACTTCATCAGAGAGGTGTTAGAGGATGGCCTGATCACTTTGATCAAGGTCAATACTTCACAGAATCCTGCAGATGCTCTCACGAAGTGTCTACCCAAGACACAACATCATCTATGTATACAGATGGTGGGAGTTACTTAGCTTAAAGGAGCCTCCTTGGTCCTTTAAGTGGGAGGTTGTTGGGGATAAAGGCCCCAAGGACTCTCCTTTTGTATATTTTGACCCTTCCATGTGAAAGCTCTCTTCGAGAGCTTTCCAGACATATTTTTGTTGTATTTTTTGGACCCAAATTGGGGAGTTATAGGCATTTACATTATTTCTATGACTTTTGGTCATTGGCCATGTGTGAACATGCCCAAATGACCTAAAAGTCACTTATCAATAAGACTTGGTCCCAAATCTCTCATAACTTGATTGGGACTTCTTCAACTTCAGCTTCTCCATCTTCTTCTCCAAATTTCTGCGCAGGTTTCTCTCTCTACTTTCTCTCTCCTCACGCAGCAGCCCACTCCCTTGGTGTTTGGAGCAACCGAGCACACCACGACGTAGCTCTCCGCGGCCTCTTTCATATACAAGTGCTGAATTTCAGAAATTTTGTGAAAATTTGGGCATTAAGAGGGAGCTTACTGTTCCATACAGCCCCTCTTCTAATGGTGTGGTTGAACGCTATAATAGGACACTTTGTGAGAGGGTGAGATGCATGCTGTCCACAGCTAATCTCCCTCATGGATTTTGGGGAGAGGCACTCAAAACTGCAGTACATATTTGCAATAGATCCCCTCACATGTCCTTGAAAGGTGACATCCCTGAAGAGGTTTGGTCTGGCAAACCTGCTTCATATGATCACTACGTGACTTTGGCTGCGAGGCTTTTGTGCACATAAGGCCGGAGCTGAGAAACAAACTTGATGCTAAGTCCATAAAAGGTCTCTTCATGGGATATGGTGAAGAAGGTGAAATGGGCTACAGGATTTGGATACCTCAGCTCAAGAAAGTTGTACGCAGCCGGGATGTTGTTTTTAATGAGGCAAGGTTGCTTCAAAATAATTGTGCCTCAAAGGATGACCATAAAAGGGTAAGATTTCAGCATGACCAGCCACCTATTAGGCCTGATTTTGATCCTCAGGATGCACCACAAAGGACTGAAAATATTGATGATCCAGTGGTTTTTGAGCCAAATGATGCTGGATAGCAAAATGACGCTCCTGATGGGCATATGCAGCCACCTATTCATGCTGAAAACAGGGCTGGAAATGATGTGCAGCAGCCCATTAACAATGGACATGTTGATATACCTCCTGATGTAGATCCATTGCCAGATAATGTGGATCATTGGGTAAGAAGATCTACACGTGCTAGGAGGCCAATGAACAGATATGATCCCTCTATACATTACATTATGTTATCAGATGAGGGGGAGCCTCTCACTTATAAAGAGGCAAAGCTATGTGAGCACAAGAAGAAGTGGAAGTTAGCCATGCAGGAAGAAATCAAGGCCTTGCATGCAAATGATACTTGGGATCTTGTTGAGTTGCCCAAAGGTAGGAAAGTCATTCCTAACAAGTGGGTATACAAAATCAAAACTGTTGATGGCAAACCCAAGTATAAGGCAAGGCTGGTTGCTAAGGGATATGCCCAAAAGGAGGGCATTGATTTCCAAGAGGTGTTCTCTCCGGTAGTTAAAATGACCACTCAACGTGTGCTATTTGCTATTAAAGCTGCTTTGGATTTGGAGCTATTCCAAACGGATGTTTAAAAAGCCTTTTGCATGGTGACTTAGATGAAGAGCTGTACATGAAACAGCCAGAAGGATATGCCATTCTTGGAAAAGAGCATCTGGTATGCAAGCTGAAAAGGAGCTTATATGGGCCGAAACAAGCCCCTAGGCAATGGTATAAGAAGTTTGATGCATTTATGCTCAAACATGGGTTCAAAAGAAGCCATGCAGATCACTGTTTGTACACTAAAAAGGATGAAATCATTCTTGTGCTGTATCTAGATGATGTGCTGCTGGCTGGGAAGAAAAAGGGCACACTAAATGCTCTTCAACAGCAGCTGAACTCTGAGTTCTCAATGAAAGACCTTGGGGAAGCTGAGCATATTCTTGGTATGCGAATAAAAAGGGATAGGCAGCAGCATACTTTGCATTTATCCCAAGAAAAGTACATTGATAAAGTACTGGCCAGATTTAATGTGGCTGATTCTAAGCCACTTGGAGTGCCATAGCAGCCACACGTTAAGCTTTCCAAAGATGACTGTCTCAAGGATGATAATGCAGCCAACTACATGAAGAGAGTTCCATATGCATCAGCCTGTGGTTCACTTATGTATGCTATGGTTGCCACTCAGCCAGACATTGCTCATGCAGTGGGAGTTGTTAGCAGGTTTATGGCTAATCCTGGCAAAGCTCATTGGGAGGAAGTCAAATCTATCTTGAGGTACTTGAAAGGGACCAAGAATAAATGTATTTGTTATGGCAAAGATCCATTGGAGCTGAAAGGCTTTTGTGACTCTGACATGGCTGGTGATGTGGATACTCATAAATCCACAAGTGGATATATATTTACTCTTGCAGGAGGTGCTATTTCATGGTGTTCTAGGTTGCAAAAGATTGTTGCTCTGTCAACTAAGGAGGCTGAATATATTTCAGCCACTGAGGCTTCCAAGGAAGCCATTTGGCTGGCACGTTTATGCTGAGTTTGGTTTGCCCAGCAAGACACCTATGCTTGGATGTGACAGCCAAAGTGCTATATGTTTAGCAAAGAATGCCATGTTCCATGCACGTACAAAGCACATTGTGCGGTATCATTTCATATGAGAAGTGCTTGAGGATGGCCTTATCACATTGGTTAAGGTCCATACGTCACAAAATCCTGCAGATGTTCTTACCAAGTGCTTGTCCAAAGCACAACATCAGCTATGTATACAGATGGTGGGAGTCACATAGCTTAAAGGCGTCATTTATGCCTTTAAGTGGGAGGTTGTTGCGGTGAAGGCCCTAAATGACCCCTCATAGTTGTACACTTGTGTATAGGCCTTTAAAAGGCTGATTATAGTCATTATAAGTCATTTTTATTCCCAGGTCCTATAAATAATAACCTAAACTAAAGTTAGGGTTCACTTCTCTTTTTGGAGAACCCACTAAAACAGCTGCGCCTCTCTTCTTTCGATCTCTCTCTCTTTCTCACCTGCGTGTGCTACTGGACACTCACCTGCCCTGCTGCTCAGTCAAGAGGTGCTCCATTTGAGTTTCTCCATCTGCTGACTACTCTCTTTTGCTCCAACAGCTTTCAAGAAATAAAAACATCAAAACAATTTTCCAGCTCAACAAACTAGAAATTTTTCACATTCAACTCACAAAAAAATCACTTTCTTTCGGTTTCTCTTCCAAATGACTCATTAGTTAATGATTTCGCACATAGATCTTCATGCAAGAACCTTCTTAATGTCCCATGCTTGGTCTTTAAAATTCAAACCATGGAAAACAAACTACAATTCTCGAAAAAAAAACCTTCCACTTCACTAAAAACCCAACCAATTACAAACATCTATTCTTGCATTTACAAAGTAGAGCACAAACACAAATTTAAGTAGGATGAACAAAAATTTATTACTCTCGCACATGAAACATGTGAACTGTACCAAAACACTTCAACCACTAGAAGTATAATAATTTCACCAATTTCTGCTTGCAAGTATTTGCTAGTCATTACTACATAAGACTGAAGTATTGCCAAAGAAATCGACCTATGATACCATTATTATATGAAACTGCACCAAACACATAAGCATTGATTAATATATTTGTCATAAACGATAACATGTGAGAGCTTATTCTTCTATCTTAAGAGGCGATCCTGTTCTGGTATATTGTAAAGAGAAACACACGTCATCATGTTCCTATATCATTAGAAGACAGTAACATATTGTGACGCCTGACTTGATGACCAAGTAAGAAGGGTTAAATCAAAATACATTGTTCAAGCATGCCAGCATTTGTGTCTATGGAAGTAGGAAAAAGGAAGCATTCATAGGGCATGTTAATCTAAAACATTCTAAAAAATGATACTTTCCAAGAACTAGACTCGAGATGTATCCGCGAAGGGAAAACCCCAGTTTTTATGATAGCTTGAACTCCATCTCTAGCAGAGAATCCCAATGGATCTATGCTATCTATTGCATAGCAAATTGGCATGAACCTAATCCACAAACACTATATCGCAGAATCTGTCTGTTTTGAGGGCCCAATATCGAAAACGATTTCACTGAGATTTTAGTAACTATTCATCTTAGGATATTGGAAAAGGGCTCATGCACGAGAAGGACAGCTTACTTGCTTATTGTAGATATTGAAATAGATGTTGAAGAGATACCACAGCCCAAATAGAGAACCTAGAAGCAGTGTATTGCCCGTGTCGCTTTCTTTCGAAGCTGGAGAGCCGGATGGATCTGTGACGCCATCTCCAGTAGATGCTGCAGCATTTGCGATCAAAATTGTTTTTTCCGGCTCATATAATCGAAGATTGGCGAAATCCCGATTACAAGACGGCTGCAAGGAATAGCGGTGCCCGCGGACCCGCTGCAGCAGGCAATGATAGCCGACGAAGGTTCTCGCATCTCTGGTAGAGTGGGAAAGATTGAGCTGCGACGGCCTCCCGCTACGGACGGCGGAAGAGAACAGAGGGCAAGAACTGTTGAAGGTTGACTTGGACAGCGTCGAGATGCTGCCCTCCATCTCTGCGTCAGAGCTCACTGTCGAGTGGCACACACTAAATGTGAACAGAGAAGAAATGGTACGTGTCTTCTCATCACATATCAAGGGTGGAGCGTCAACATTTTGGACTTCCGCTCCCCTTCATGTAATACCCGGCCTTCACCCATAAACTTGGTGATCCTTAAGGTTTTCACTCAATTCAAAGAACATTAAACACATGCTTAACTCTAGTTTGTTGCACAAAGAGGTATGAACGAAGGTAGTTTCATTTCGTGCACAATTGTAATTTCAAAGTTTAAGAGATATATCATAAAAAAGTTGTGATAAATGTGAAACATTATAAGCTGCATTTGGACCTCTTTGATTATTCTTTTAGCAAAACTTCACTATTATATTGTGTTACCATTAGTTTCTATGTAAAAGGAAGAATGGCCATCAAACACTCTTGTACATGTATATTTTGATAAAATATATACTGGTTTGGTAGATCGCGAACAATGTTGAGATCGTTCATATGTGCTCTCTATTCTTTGGATTTTTTCATTTTTAAGCAAATTTGTATAAAGAAGTATAGAGAGGATTTGTGTCATCCACCAAAAAGATAATCGGTGTTATGAGGAGCTAAAAAGCTCGCCTACACTAGATCACAGAAGTTTTGCATGTGAACACACAGGTCATCTATAGTCTACAACAGTTGGACAAAATTTGCAAACTTATGCCGCACCTTGGCAACTTCAAGGCTTATGACAAAGGTGATGATATCAACATAGAGCTTATCATTTCCTTGTCATCCTTTTCACCAAAGTCACAATTGGTTGTGTGTAAGGCAGGACCTCAACGATCAAGATTTATGAAGAAAAGGCATCTCACGAGATCATCCATTTCAGTATTGTCTTCCCCAAAGCTTTGCTTAAATCGTAATTCTTGCCATTAAGCTACAACACCCATGGTGATTAAGGAGGGTGAAAGATAGGGTTAGGTCTTATCTTGATTATAATTTGATTCTTTAAAGCTCTCTTCTTGGCCTCATAGAGCTTATTTGAAGCAATTTTTGGATGATTTTGAGGTCGTCTTGAAGTTCTTTGAGTGCATAGGTCTAAGAACTTGAAGGAGATGTTCTTTGTGCTTCATCTACAAGAAAGTTTTAGTATTCTTGGATTTTTCTTAGCCATACGCTTTAGCTAAAAAGCTTCTTGAATAGATCTCAGTTGTGATGGGATATTTATCGCTATCATCGATAGTTTTCTCTTGGGGTGCAACAATATCCAAGGGCCCGTTGTGAGGCAAAGTTTTCACATTTAGTTTGGCTTGAGTTAAGGAATATTGCATTCATTTTCTCATACATGCATATTGAGCATTCACTATATACATCTCTATGGATCTTCCTTACGTATGTTCATGTGGTTTGACATAGCAGTTACATTTGGCATAAAACTTTGACATGTTAAAAAAGTTTGTGGTAAGATTTTCCTAGCTAGGAGACACCTTAATGGTGGGGTCTGTTTAGTGATACACGTGGAAGATGATAGATAGAAACCTTTTGCATTATCATGTTTAGTGATACACGTGGAAGATGATAGATAAAAACCTTTTGCACTATCATCCTTACTCAGATAAGGTTTTTATTGAAACACATGGGCCAAAATATGCACTCTAATTTACAAAGAGAAATACCCATGGATTCATTCCAATCCTCCATG
The DNA here is from genome assembly GCA_020310875.1 of Ceratopteris richardii. Lineage (NCBI taxonomy): Eukaryota > Viridiplantae > Streptophyta > Polypodiopsida > Polypodiales > Pteridaceae > Ceratopteris > Ceratopteris richardii. Next base: position 100,640,929 of record CM035418.1, read on the forward strand.
ACAAAGAATCTCTATTCCAAACCTAATGAACATGGGCATGTGGTTAACCACTCAACCATGTGAATAATCCTCTCTCTCTCTCTCTCTCTCTCTCTCTCTCTCTCTCTCTCTCTCTCTCTCTCTCTCTCTCTCTCTCTCTCTCTCTCTCTCTCTCTCTCTCTCTCTCTCTCTCTCTCTCTCTCTCTCTCTCTCTCTCTCTCTCTCTCTCTCTCTCTCTCTCTCTCTCTCTCTCTCTCTCTCTCTCTCTCTCTCTCTCTCTCTCACCATATGTATTGAATTATTACAAGACTCTTTGTAATGTAACATTTCCTTTGCCTTAAGTCCATTTTTGTCCTCAAAAATGTGTAGAGACTACACACAGAAGCAAACTGAAATGTACTCACAAAATGGAAATGAGTATGAGACTCAAAAAATGATAGACCATGAAATGGGGAAAATCACATGAGGATTAGAGTGAGCTTGCCAATAGCATGAGGTGGGATCTTTGAGATTCTAACCAAGTGGAAAGTGGGGGGGAGGGGCAAATGCTCCTTATATAGATTTGACGGGGGCTCTCAAAATATATCATACGTGGGATAATTCTCCTTGAAAGAGAATGAATACAAGGTAGAAGCAAATGAAAAGGCATCCCAAATACAACTAAATAAATATAGAAATGAGTGTCTCAAAGATACAAAATGGTGTTGCTCTCATGCATATTCAACAAGAAATGGAAATAGATGAAATCATGTTGTCAGCACCCCCTCTACAACTCCATTTTGGAGAGGTTGAATGTTCTAAAGGTCCACCAAGTATTATAGCCGAACGAAAGGTAGAGCCTTTAGGAATATGTCTGCAAGTTCTCTAGAGAGGTACATTGTTTCACAGTAATCTCTTGAGATAAGATATTTTCATGGATGAAGTAGTATTGGATCTTTATGTGCTTTGTTTGAGCCTGGAAGACTATGTCGAGGATGTAAGGATCATGTAACCTTACCCCTATGTTCATTTACATTTATCTTTTATAGAGCATTGCCTTAAAAAAATCATTATGTAGATTTTGAAGCTCACATACATGTGTGTGCATCTCTCTTCTCCTCTCTCTTCCTCAATCTCCTTCTAGCTCCTCTTGTTCAGCACACCAAAGGCCTTCATTCGTATCAGAGCATGTTGAAGGCTTAGGTGCAAGGAGCTTCAATGGAAGATTGGGGTACGAGATGTGAATTTGCAAGTCGACAGCTTCTTGATAGCAGGTTGGTATTTTGGTCATAACTTAAGCTAAGAAGTTGAGATGAAGCGATTTAAGGTTTTTTGTGTAGAAGTCGGATCTACAATCATTTTGATAGTAGGTCAAATGTTTTGCTATAACTTGAGTTGTCGACAGCTGATTGAAGTGATTCAAATTGTTAGACAAAGCTTGAGAAAACACCTACAAATTTGAAGAAGAACAGAGTCCAAATTCAACGTTCTAAGTTGCCAAAAACTCAAAATACAAAGAAACAATATTGCAAGTGAATATGAAAATGATAGTAGATGCTTGTTTTGCTTGTAACTTGAGTTACACACCTCTGATTGAGCTGTTATAAGTACCATCGATAGCCAAGAAAAGTTAGACGATGATCAAAATTTGAGACTCAAAGGTTATTAGCCTGAAACAATAGAATATAGAGAAGCAAATTTTCACCATAGAAACCCTAATCACTTTTAAAGGATCATTTTGCTTTGGAGCTTCTATGAGAGAGACTTCTTGGTATGCAAGCTCTTAGTTTTAGAGCTTGAAGGCATTGACTATGTATGATCTATGTGGGTGTTCCTCCATATGAGAGTAGAGTGGCTTATGTCAAGTTTTGACATGTATAATGGCAATGTGGTACTGGTTTCATTTTATGTCATTTCATCGTTGATTTGATATTGTGGTTTTGTCAATGCATGTATAGTGGCATTGTGGTCATATTTTATTTTATGCCACTTAGATAAGGTTTTATATGTTGATTGCACATGTTTATGTGAGACATTGATTGGATATTTGGTTGGTACTTGCAATTTCTTCTTCATTTTGATGGAGAGTGTTAATCTCCAAAAGAACAAGTTATCCTTGATGTTAGAACACATCTATATCAAGAAAAACTCAAAACCTTAACCAATTTTGGAAGAGCAATGCCAAATTATCAAGACTTTAGCTAACTGTGAAGAAAGTCATTACACAAAAAAGTCTGTTGCACTTAATTCATTAACTAACTGACCAAATTTGTAAAGTTTCTAATGAAACTTTGTACAACATGTTGCATAAAGGTTGCGCACCTTGTCCAGGTTAAAACTTCTAAAGAGATTTAGTAGATCTTGAGATAGGATCCAAACAATCTACCTATGTCTAAAACTGTTCTTTTGTATAGTCGACTTTGACACCTACAACTTCTAATCCCTTGTTCTCCCAAACTAGAACCCGTTTATTCAAATGATTTTAGCCACAAGTAGCTTACCTTTCAAGTTAAAGAATGAGTGCTTACTTACTCAAAAATTTACACTGTAGAGGGAGATTTGATCAAAACATTAACCATCAAGATTGCACCTATTTCTATCTTCACTTTTCACATTTACACATGTAAATGTTCCTACTCACAATTCTCTCAGCCTGATTACAATTAGACTCTCAAAACTTGTACAGAGGTCACTCAACTATAGATTAAGTATTGTACAAAAGCATTCATCAAGAAGATAAACACAGAAGGATCACTAAGTAAAAGATCGAGCTGCAACTTTCTTCTATTCAGGAAAAAAATAACATCTGATGGATGGATTACTTCTTATTATTCTCTAACTCTTCTAATGACTTCTAATTCTTGTCATACATCATCTCGCATAATACATATATATCAAGTATATATATATATATATATATATATATATATATATATATATATATATATATATATATATATATATATATATATATATATATATATATATATATATATATATATATGTTTACATCCCAATAAATAAATAAATATATATATATATATTTATTTATTTATTTATTTATATATATATATATATATATATATATATATATATATATATATATATATGTTTACATCCCAAATCATCAAGGACATACAGTTTTTATGAACTAAATACAAGATTAGTGTACATGTATATACAAGTCTTCAATTTCTGACCCAGCCTCATATGTTGATCTTTCCTTCATTCTTTGACTCCAAACTTTGTATTAATCATCAATTGTTGATTGTCCTACACCAACAACTCCCCCTTAATCATCAATTGTGATTTTGTCCATCCTCTTTATACCTACCATGTCTTTATTTGTTGAAGTATGCATGACTTCAATCTCTTTATCAATCATCTTCTCTATCAAGAAATGATATTGGATCTCAATATGTTTAGTCATGGCATGAAAAACAGGGTTAGTAGCTAGATACAATGAACTCATATAATCTCCATGAATAGTGGGTGTACTCTAAATGATGTCAAAACTCTCCATGAGAGTCTTCAACCATATAACCTCCTTTGCAGCTTCAACCATACCTTTATACTCTGCTTTTGTGGATGACAAAAAAACTATATGTTGCTTCTTAGAACACCAAGAGATTAACTTATCTCCCACATAACATAGATACCCATAGGTTGACCTCCTATCATCAGGATTACCTGCCCAATCTGTATCACTATATATCTTGATGTTTGTATCTGATGTGAATCTATAATACAAACCTTCTTTAAGTGTACCCTTAATGTATCTTAGCACCCTTTGTCCTACAACCAATGTTCTTTTCTAGAACAATGCATGAATTGAGACAACACTCCAACTGCATATGACAAATTAGGCCTCGTTTGTTCTCAACCATTACCCTATGCTCGTTCGAGGCAAATTCCAAACCGAAGTTGACCTAAAACATGGGAAGTTTGGCTATGCACAATGACATCTACAGTCAATGGGAGATGCTATGAGGGAGATCAAACTTGTGCCATCAGAAATGAGAGTTGATCAATATATTCAACAAACCTTCATGCCAATGATGGACTCTTCATCTAGCATTTGAAATCACAAAAGGTGAAAGTTGGATCTTCTACAAGTCACAAACAGTGGGATGAATAAGTTTTCCAAATGAATCCCCAAGGATATAAAATAGTAGATCCTTCCCTAGGGCCAAAGGATGGAGAATGGATTTTCTCATGGACCAAAGGAAGGATGTAGCTATCTATCCAAGCTAAGTATTTTCCAATATCATGTTTGATTTCAATACTTGCTTTGCTCTTCGCTTTCATGTAGATTGCATTTATTATCATTGAAGCATAGTTTAAGTCTTCACATTTGATAATATTTATGCAAATTTTATAAAAACTAATGAAAGCTTAACGGGTGTGCATAGATGTATTGGAAAACACATCAAGCAACAAGAAAACTTGCATGCATCCAAAAGATCATGCATAGAAAATAAAGAATGTTTGTGCATTTTTTCTTTCCAAAAGAATGCCTTCAATGCACAACACAAGCTTCCTTATTGTTAAAAAAAGGTTCTCTATGCACTCAATCATGTGCACTAGCATGCTCATATCTTTAAAGGAACCAAACTTAGTAAGTTTGTGCATGGATGCATGAAGTTCATGCATTTCAAGTTCAAAAACTGCTTGAATTAGTTTAGGACATGAAAAAAAAAAAGAAAAAAAACATGCCAAAACATGCATGCAAGCATATGCATTTGCATGCAAGCATATGCATTTGCATGCAAGCATATGCATTTGCATGCAAGCATATGCATTTGCATGCAAGCATATGCATTTGCATGCAAGCATATGCATTTGCATGCAAGCATATGCATTTGCATGCAAGCACCTGCATTTGCATGTAGAAGGGTATAATTTTTTGCTAAGTAGATGAATGAATGTACTTTTGTAGTAGTTAACTTACTTTTTAAGGCCCAAGTTTGACATTTGAGAAAACGAAAAACTAGTTAGTTGTAGGGTCATGCTAGCTATATCCTTGCAACTTAAGTAACTAGTTGATTTTTTCCCAAATTGATACTTAGGTATCAAATACTTAATGTTTTGCTTAGTAAAAGTAGGCACAAGAAGAAAGTCAAGCATTGAGTTTTCTTACCATCTTGATACACAAGAATACATGACTACTTGCAAACTTATAAAGATTTACGATGACTCTTAGTCTAGGAGATACTTAAAGACTCATAGAAAAAAGTAAAAAATGAGATTTTACACTTTCTTGTGTATTTCTCCTACATCCAAGTATGATGATAACCTAAGGTAGTTTTCAAAATTCCATGATCACTTTGAAATGAAAGCTCTCACTTGATTCCATTTAAAGGAGTGATGGAAATCAAAGAAGAGGGATTGAAATTAACATAAATTGAACTTGAAAACCATATTTGAGGTGAACTTATCTTTTGTGAATACAAGAAGTTTCAAGAAGTGGATCTCCATTGACCCATGAACTTTTCCCAACACAAGAATATGTTCATAAATATGTTAGGATAAGTACATGATGATGTTCTTTGGAAAGATATTATAGATGTTTAGCTATGTAAAGTTGTCTAGAAAACAACTTTATGGCATGCTGAAGTTCAATAATTTTGGGATCCCTAAAAGTGTTTGTAAACCATAAAGATAGCTATAGCATGCCCAAGTTCCACTTATCCAAAGGAAAGTGTGAAAAGGGTTAGTTGTTCCAAGTATGTAGTCTCCAATCATGATGAATGTAATTAAGTCATTGTTTTCCTTGTTGGCAAGCTACACAAGCAACGATTTAGATGTAAAATTTACTAGGCCTCTTAGCAAGCTTGTCTTTGCATGTCCTTGAGATTTTGTAGGCTGATGTGACCTATTCATTTATGCCATAGGTCCATCTTTGCTATTCTCTTGTCTCCATATGTGACATACATTGAATGGTGTGGCTGATTTATGTCCATTGTGAACATTCTCCCTTGCTTCCTTCCTTTTGCTTTGAGCTTGAAACCTTCCCTTGGATACTCAAAAAAACATCCTCTGTCATTGAACCTAACTCGATAGCCTTTTTCTACCGTTTGGCATATCGAAATCAAGTTTTTGGTAATAGTGGAAACATGTAATACCTTTGATAAGCACTTTGCCCTTTGATTTCCTTCAAAATTGATATCTCCCACATGTTGAATGGTATGCTCTGAGTTGTCATCGGTTTCCAAATGTCCTTGATGCTTTAGGACAAAAAAAATCCTTACGACATGACATATGATTGCTACATCTGTTGTCTACATACCATACATCTTCACTAGCTTAAGTTGTATCTTCACCATAACTTATGGCAATTAAATAATCATTCCCTTGGCTAGATGATGTGTTTGCATAGTTACCTTGCCTTCCATAATTGTTGTTGTTGCTTTGATTCCCCGGTCTTTGAGGTCTATGATAGCATTCATTAGCAAAATGGCCTAGATTACCACATACAAAACATCCATTTGAAGTGGGTTTTCATCTTCCACCAAATCTTCCACCTTTTCCTCTATTTGTTGTTGTTGGAGATAGATGTCTGCGGAAGCACGCGAACAGCACAAGGAAGAAGAAGAAGCTTGGAGCACAAACACACGATAGTGAATGTATTACTAGAGAATGTACAAAGATAAGTAGCCCATTAGGACAATAGGCGTATATACAAGCCGAGGGAAAAAAACCTCCTAAAGAGGGAAAAAAGTGCCCCGACGGTCCTAGTGTGTTCACACACATCAATACCTAAATATATCAACAAATCCCCCCTGGGAGTGATGCGGTGAACAAGGAGCTGGCACTCATGTATAAGGAAGTGCCAAGCTATGTGGAAATCACTCCACAAAAGGAAGTAAGCCCAAAGCTTTGCGGAAAGCTTCAAACTTCTCCCTATGCAGAGCCTTCGTGAAAAGGTCTGCAATGTTCTCCTGCATGGGCACATATGCCAAGCTGATCTCCCCAGCAGAGAACCTCTCCTTGACATAGTGATAATCATCTCAATGTGCTTAGTGCGAGCATGGAACACAGGGTTCCTCGCAACTGCCAATGCGCTCTGACTGTCAGTGAAGATGGTGGTGGCAGAAGACTGGCCAACACCCAAATCAACCATAAGGCGTCTGAGCCACACACACTCAACAGTTGCTGTGAAAGCTTCCCTATACTCAGCCTCACAACTGGAAGTGGCCACAGTAGGCTGCTTCTTGCTCAACCAAGATATACATGAGCTACCAAGCATGAAGCAAAAACCACTGGTGGACACACGAGTGTCATAGCAACCAGCCCAATCTGAGTCAGAAAAAGCATGCAAATCTGGCGGTAGTGATCCCCCCTTGGGATAAAACAACCCAAGTAGCCGAGTACCACTCAAGTAGCGAAAGATGTGCTTAACCACCTTCCAATGTGTGACTCCTGGGCAATGCATAAACCTGCTCATCTGTGAGACAGCAAACTGAATATCTGGTCGAGTAATGCATAAGTAAATCAAGCATCCAACAGCCTGCTGATAGAGAACAACATCAAATGCATCTCCAACATCATGAAGACTCAATTGTAAACCTGTCTCCATAGGAGTGGCAATAGGCTTACAGTCTTCAAGGCCAAAACGCTGCAATAATGTGTCAATATATTTCGTTTGACACAAAGCCATTCCACCATCAACTTGCATAAACTGAATGCCCAAATAGTGATGCAAATGCCTCAAATCAGACATCTCAAATGAGGCATGCAAATCAGCCTTAAAATCAGCAATATGCTTCTCAATAGGACCAGTGAGCAGCATGTCATCAACATAGACAACAATGATCAGAAGCACATCATTAGCACACTTAACATATAAGGTGCTTTCAGTTGGACTGTTCTCAAAACCATGTGCAATCAGATAGGCATGCATCTTCTCATACCAAGCACGTGGTGCTTGCTTTAAACCATATAACGCCTTCTTTAACCTGCACACCTGGTCTTCATGCCCTTTCTGCACAAAGCCACGGGGCTGAAAAACATACACTTCTTCATGCAAGTCACCATTTAGAAATGTTGTTTTAATGTCCAACTGATGTACATTCCAACCATGATGGGATGCAAGTGCATAAATGCTCCAAACAGTAGTCATACGGCATGTAGGTGCAAAGGTCTCATCAAAATCAATGCCTCTTTCTTGCGCATAACCCTTTGCAACAAGCCTAGCCTTATACATGTCAACTGTACCATCAAGTTTACGCTTCAGCTTGTATACCCACTTAGTGCCAATGGCCTTCTTGCCAAGAGGCAAGTCACATAAAGACCATGTACCATTCTTCATTATAGCATCATATTCAGATTGCATAACAGCCATCCAATTTTCTGAATTCTGTGCTTCATTAAAAGAAACAGGCTCATTCTCATCACAGAGGCTAGATGCAGCCATAGCATAGCAATCTTATGCAAAGGAGGCACTATGAGAGCCTGAACGAGTACGATATGACAAATGTGCATCTAATTTGCTGTCACGCAAAGTTTGCACCAGCCATTTTGGCATAGTTTTTACCTGCTCAATATCAGCTCTCTCATCAACAAGTGCATCATGTAAATCTGCATCAGAAATGGAATGATCTGCATCATCATATGAAACCTGCAAAGGCTGAGAAGTTGCCTCATTAGGACCAGCACTAGACTGTCCACGTGTAAAAAGAGGCATCAAAGTATCATACATGTCTTTAGAGCTAACAGATATCTCCTTAGTACATGAAAGCAATGGCTGAATAGCATCTTCCACAAAGACAACATCACGGCTAACCAGAATGCATTTAGTCTGTGGATGATACAGACGATAGCCTTTACTTTCAGAAGTGTACCCAACAAAAATACATTTTACTGCCTTATCATCCAATTTTCTGCGATGTTGTTCAGGCACTAGTGCATATGCCAAACAACCAAAAACAGGCAGATGAGCAACAGATGGCTTGCGATCATGCCAAGCCTCATATGGAGTGATAGACTGTAGCGCTTTAGTGGGACACCTGTTAAGTACATATGCTGCACACATGACAACCTCAAGCCAGAAACTATGTGGTAAAGCTTGACTCTTGACCATACACCTCGCCATCTCCATGAGTGACTTGTTCTTCCGTTCAGCAACTCCATTCTATTGAGGTGTATACGGCACTGTACACTGGTGTTTTATCCCATGTTAAGCCAGAAATGCATTAAAATCAGAAGACATATATTCCCCCCCTCGATCAGAACAGAGGGTGCCCATTTTACATGCTGACAGATTTTCAGCCAAAACCAAAAACTATTTGAAGCACAAAAACACTTCGGACTTTGCCTTCAATGGATATACCCATGCATGCCTGGAAAAATCATCAATGAAAGTCACGAAGTAAAGATAGTTTCCAAAAGAAGGTGTCTGCATAGGACCACAGACATCACTATGTACAAGTTGCAATTTCTGCGTAGCCCGAACTGAACCATCTTTTGGAAAGGAGGAACGCTGCATTTTGCCCAAAATACAGCCTTCACATACATGTTTTCCAGGTGCCTCAAGCTTGGGCAAAGAAGACACCATATCAGATTTCTGCAGGCGTAGCAAACTAGCAAAATTCAGATGACCAAAGCGTGCATGCCAAAGCTTTGCATCTGAGATAGCCTGAGAATCATGAACTGCACATGCCGAATCATTCACAAATCTTTCATAGTCTATGAGCTTATACAGCCCACGACATAAAATGCCATAAGCAATAATAACATCACCATTTGACAGATCATGAACTGTACATTTATCATCAACAAATTTCACAACCAAGCCAATCTTGGCTAATGCAGAAACTGATAACAGATTCTTCTTGATCCCTGGCACAAATAAAGCATCTGAAAAGGTGAAAGAACTACCCTCAACAGTAGTCAGAATGATCTTACCAACTCCCATAACAGGATAAGAGGAGTTGTTGGCGCATATGACAGTATTCCCTGTAGGGGCAGACTCGAGTGAAGAGAAGAAACTGCGCTGCGAGGTAATATGTTTGGTCGCCCCACTGTCAAAGTACCAAACATCTGAGTCCACTGTAGACATGCACTGCTCATGAGAAGATGGGTCAAAACTGCAAACAATAGTAAACGCCCATTCTTCTTCCTGCACAAGATTTGCAGACTCTGTTTTTGGTGTAGAGGCCTCTGCAACAACCATTCTAGCCTCTTTCTTCTTTGCCTCTTTTGCAGCCAGTTTTGGACAGTTCTTTATGATATGATCATTCCCTTTATAGTACTTGCAAAACAATTTCTTCTTTTCTGATTTCTTCTCATCTTTATCCTGGTTCTTCGAATGTGCAGCATTTGCAGATTTTTGCTTACTAGTAGAAGAGCTCCATTTTCCTTTGCCCTTCTGACTAGCCAGGAAAGCTTGATCTGCAACATGCATAATGGACCTGTTCTGTCTGGACTGATCTTCCTGCAACAGAACAGAGACTAACTCCTCAAATGATAAGGCGTTCGGATTGCCTTTCATCATCAACCGAAGAGTAGAAGCAAAACTCTGATATGATACAGGAAGACCATTCAGAACGGTCTGCACAAGTGAGCTATCTGGTATAACCTCATTGGTAGAAATCAACTGTTCCTTCAAATCTTTGATCTTTGTTAGGAAACTGTCCATAGAATCAATCACCTTCATTCATGTGCTCACTCTCCAACTGTTTTCGGAGGTAAGCAACACGAGCCTCATTCCTAGCTTGGTACAATGTGGTTAGTGTATCCCAAGCATCCCTAGCTGTTCTGCAAGAGCGAATATGAGGAATAATGGCACGTTTAACAGACAAGGCTATCAATGCATGTGCTTGGGCATCTCTGCCATCCCAACGAATTTGCTCTGCAGTAGGTGCAACAGAAACAACAACACGAACAAGAATCTGCGGAATATCATCTTCGACACCATCTTCATCAGCTCGAGCACCTGTATTTGCAGTACCTGTAGTTGCAGGTGTAACAAGACGTCTTTCAACACCCTGCACAATGTTCCACAATCCTTTTGCAACCAATACATGTCGCATCATATAAGCCCATAATGGGTAGTTGGTACAATCCAACTTATCCTCAACAGCCAACATATGGAATACATCACTGCTTTCAGCCATGGCCGATGACTAAAATACCTTGATGCAAAAAATTGACTGTATCTCAAAAAGTTGAACAGAACTGCCCAAACGAGTTCTGTTAGACCTGTAGCAGACTCCGAGATGCTTGAACTGGTGAACAAAAACTGGTATATACATTTGGCACAAAAAGACAAAATAACCTGCATAAGCACTGTAATAGTGCGTTCGGAGGCCGAAACGAGCTTAGATCGCGATTTCGGCACCACATAGCGAAGCTGTTTTGATCTCGGAAACACGTTGAGTATGCTCACCAAAATTCGTGCAATTCTGAGACTGCAAATGGAGGAGTGTCGACGGCGCCCTAGATGAAGCGACGACTTGCTCTGATACCAATTGTTGGAGATAGATGTCTATGGAAGCACGTGGACAGCACAAGGAAGAAGAAGAAGCTTGGAGCACAAACACACAATAGTGAATGTATTACTAGAGAATGTACAAAGATAAGTAGCCCATTAGGGCAATAGGCATATATACAAGCCGAGGGAAAAAAGCCTCCTAAAGAGGGAAAAAAGTGCCCCGGTGGTCCTAGTGTGTTCACACACATCACTACCTAAATATATCAACAGTTGCTCTTCCACCTCTTTGACCTACATTTTATTGTTGTCCTTGACCTCATTGGTCTCTTTGATATCTTCCTCTTCCTCTTGTGGCACCTCGATTGTGTCTTGCTCTTCCTCTACCTATATACAACAATTGCCCTTGGTTATCCTTAACATGATTACCACCAAGGTTCATCTCATCTGTCACCATGAAAGTGATTATTTGATCAAAATTAAGAAGAGAGTCCCTTACATACACTTAATTTGTGAAGGCCCTCCATTTTTCATCATCCCTAAGTCCACTTAAGGTGTGGGCTTCATGATCATCATCATCGAGGGCACAAACAATTGAACATGTATCTAGAAGCTCTTTAACCTTTTATATGTAATAATTAGTACCTTGAGAGGGGCCTTTCATGAGATTATTTACCTTATTCTTGTTGGGGATGTAAGGGTCATGTGACCTTACCCCCATATTCATATATATACATCATATATAGAGCATTGCCTCAAGAGAGTTCATTATGTGGGTTTCGAGGCTCCCACGCATGTCCGCGCATCGTTCCTCTCTTCTCTCTCCCTCCATCTCCTCCTTCCTCCTCTTCTTCTGCACACCAAATCCCTTCATTGGTATCAGAGCATGCTGAAGGCTGGTGTGCAAGAAGCTTCAATGGAAGCTTAGGTCAGAAGGAGTAGAAGTGCAGGTCGGCATCTCTTGACAGCTGTTCAGTATTACGGTCATAACTCGAGCTAGGAAGCTCGGATTGATGCGTTTTAAAGCTCTGTGCGTAGCTAACATAGAGAGCTACAACTTCATAGAAGGGTGCAGAACCTGGTTCGGACTTCTGAAGTGCCGAAAATTCGAAAAACGCAGAGAATTGTAGAAGGCGAATCTACATTGAGTAGGACAGTAGGTCGGTTTTTTTGTCATAACTTGAGTTCTACAGCTCGGAATGCAATGATTCAACTTGCTGCTCGTAGCTTGGAAAGATAGCTACAACTTTGTAGAAGAACTCAGATCCAGATTCTGAGTTTTAGGTTGCCGAAATTGCAGAATACAGAGAAGTACTGTTGCAAGTGTAAGTGAAATTGACAGCAGGTGCTTGATTTGAGCATATCTTGAGCTACGCACCTCCGATTGAGGTGTTCTTTATCTCGTTATGTAGCCAGGACTCAGATCTTGAAGTTTGCTGTAGACCAAAAGTTCAGATTAAGAGGTTATCACCTGTGAAACAGCAAAACACAGAGCAGTACAGTTTTGTCCAAACAACCCTAATTGCACTTGGAGGTTGAATTTGCTTTGGAACTTCTTCGAGAGAGAATTTTTGGTGTGCAAGCTCTTATTTTCAGAGCTTCAAGACATTGTACATGTATGATCATTATGTTAGCTCCTCCATATGAGAGTAGAGCATGATCTTGTTACGTGTTTGGCATATAAGATGACATTGTGGTATACTCTTTTTTGAGAATTATGTCATCATGAGTTTGATCATGGATGTATAGTGGCATTGTGGTCTATATCTTGCTTATGCCACTTTGTTACGGATTTACTTTTTGATTGCACATACTTTTGTGAGAGTTGACATTGGATCTTAGTTGGTACTTGTATCTTTGTTTTCTTTGCAGGTACAGGATCCAGATTGGAGCGTTAGTTACACGTTTATTTGTCACTGTTATTAGCATTTGGTCATTGATTGATATCTATTTGCCAGTGTGATTCTTAGCATATGTGGATGGTGATTCCCACATGGTTTATTTGGTTCTAGAGTCCATGTTACAGAGGAGATGCTGCCGAAATTTCATCCGCTTTTATGCTAGAAAGGAGCTCTAGTGGATCTTGAAGCTTGTGCGATAGCTTTGGATCATTGACTATCTCCATTCACTTGGACTTGGTCACAGGTTATTTGTGATAGATTGGACCATCTTGCAGGATTTATTCTTGAGTGGGAGTTGTATTGCCATTGTATTGGCGTGTATTGCCATTAGTTTTTTGGCACATGTAGTTGCCATTATCTTCTTGATTTATATCAGTGACATGTGGTGACAGATTATTCATTGTTCTTTGATGATTGATTATCTTGTTTGATTGCTCAGTTTTCAGGGGATACTCTATTGAATTTTTCCCAGGATTCTTTCACATCTATTTGGTCCCTTTGGAGACTTGGTGAGCAGGCTTATGCTCATGGTTTTATATGCATGCTAGATGCATGGTTATGTGACAGGTGGTTCACATAGTTCCTTCTCCATCGAGACATTTATGATATGACTTATGCATATGGATATGCAGGTGTGATCCTATTCAGGATAGAGTATTGTTTCTAGTCTCTTGTTACATTGCTAGTCTCTTGGATTGCCAGCATGATGTCTTCTCGATTTGATGGCACTGACTTTCCGAGATGGAAAGATCAGATGTGGCATACATTGGTTCGTGCAAGGTTACATATGTATGTGCATAGAGATGCACAGAGGCCTCGTGACATGCCCGACCATTTATGGATGGATATGGATGCATTGGCCAGCTCCACTATCCGATTACAGCTTGTGGATTCTATATATGAGTCTGTTATGTATGAGGAGACGAGTAGTGCATTATGGCAGAGACTACATGATATGTATGCGAGTCCATTGACTCATGTGAGACATAGATCACATCGACGACTTTGATGTTGGCATTGTGGTCATGAGGGCCATATTCAACGACGTTGCTTTAGGCGGATGCAACGACGATGTCAGAGATATGCACGTGATGCAGGTCAGGTAGTGATTTCAGGAGAGTCTATGACAGTTGATTATGCCAGTGATGATGATGTCATTCTCTCCTATGGTTCATCTCAGGATTCCTCTTGTTCATTGGATAGCACACATATGGCTTGGTTGCTTGATGCATTAGCCAGTTTTCATGTTACTCCACATCGTGAGTGGTTTTGTCGATTCTCAGGTGAGAGTCGTGGATGTGTGCACATGTCTGATGGTACGACATATGACATTGAGGGTGCAGGAGATATATGCCTTATGCTACCTAGTGGAGCATCACTTATGCTTAGACATGTACGCTATGTGCCTTCATTCCCTATGAGCTTGATTTCAGTTAGCCAGTTACAGGAGAGCAGATGTTATGCATTCCTTGGCGAGAATCATTTTCAGTTGCAGTTGGGACAGCTTATGCTTGTCAGAGGTGCCAGGATTGGGCACATGTATCCACTACAGGTACTTCATGTGAGAGACAGTCTCGTCTCAGTGGGAGTTCAGCCTTATGTGCGATGTGAGACTCGTCATGTCTCATTTTGTCTACCTACACATATGTCTATTGACATTCAGGATGCACATGTATGGCAGGATTCAGATGCTCAGATGGATGCATATGTAGAGCATGTTTCCGATGCTCATGATGCTTATATAGAGCATGATTTTATTGATCATATGGATGCTCTTATGGAGCATACTTTGGATGATCAGTTGGATGCTTTAGAGTATGATATGGATGCTCATGTAGAGCATTGTGATGATACTCAGTTAGAGTGTGATCATCAGTTTGATCTTGATGTTGATGTTGTGTAGTTAGCTCATGTGGAGCATGATGATACACTTGGTGTGGTAGAGCAGGATAGCTCTTATGATACACAGTGTATGCCAGAGCATACTAGCTCTCAGGATGCACAACTAGATATATCCTTGGTTGTGAGCATGGCTGATTTAGATGTTGAGGAGTCAGCAGTTATGCAGTCATTCTTGGATTCGCTCATGCCAGATGTTGACACAGATATATCAGGACATGTTGGTCTTGATGATGGTGCTTTGGATGCCTTGGATAGAGGCATGGCTAACATACTTAGGTTAGCCAGGATAGCACATGTTTCGTCAGCATTCGGGAGTCTGATGTACGAGTTGTTATGCTCGAGACCAGACATTGCAGTTGCTATTGGAGCATTTGCACTTGGAGTTGTCAGTCGTTTGATGATTGACACAGGCATAGAGCGAGTGGGAGCTTTGTAGGAACTTCATCAGTTCTTGCATCAGTCAGATGTGAGCTCGACTCTTATCGATATGAGTCTAGAGCAGTTTGAGGTGCATGGATACACCTTGTTCGAGGCAGTTGGTGTAGGCTGATCAGTATGGGTTGAGATCCGGACTCTTCTTGTACATTATTGTATAGTCCTACATCATTCTTTGTATATGTTACCACTTATGGTCACATTGACCCTTAAGTGGGAGATTGTTGGGGATGTAAGGGTCATGTGACCTTACCCCCATATTCATATATATACATCATATATAGAGCATTGCCTCAAGAGAGTTCATTATGTGGGTTTCGAGGCTCCCATGCATGTCCGCGCGTCGTTCCTCTCTTCTCTCTCCCTCCATCTCCTCCTTCCTCCTCTTCTTCTGCACACCAAATCCCTTCAATTCTTAAGCTGAATTTTCTTAGATTTTGTGGAGGTGGATTATAATCTCTCCAAGCACTCCCACACCTTCTTTGATGTATCCAAATCTTGAATATGTCCTATCATGGAGTTGCTAATATGCTAAGATAAAATAAAAATGACTCTTTTTTCCCTTTCATCCCACTCTCTTACTGTTATTCTCTGGTCATTGGTTGGATTTAACTCATCTATATAGCGTTTTAGCTCTCCACCACTCACAAGTCCCCACAAACCTTTCCCCATCCAAAAATTTCTTATTCTAAGTCGCCATGGTTACTTACTTTTCAAGCTTCTCAATGTGAGGGATCAACCATAATGCCTTATAACTCTTTGAATCCCCCCCTTGATGCAATGAAGTTGAAAAATATGGCTTTTACCTCAAAAAATAGAGCTACTCCTCTTGATGAAGTTTTGTCTTTGATTCAATGAATTGTTTGCATCCCCTTGTTGTGGATGTGCCCGTTCTTTGTTTCTTCCCTTAAAACTTTGTTGAGGTCTTTACTTCACTTCAAAAGATCCTTCTTCTCTCTTTGGTACTTCAATTATTGCTCTGATACCACTATTGGAGGATAAACACTCTTATGAGCACAACAAAAGCAAATGAACCCTCCTAGGATCCTGATCTTTTTAGACATAAGCTCTGTGTTTTATGTGGTTGTCTAAGAACATGTGGCAAATGCAATTGAAACTTTGTCAAATAAAACTAGACTTAAAGAGATTTCAAATCAGAGTAAAATCACTTCATTTGGACACTAGATGATGCCTCAACTAGATTAATCAAAATAGACAACTTGATCTTTTTAAAGAGTATTAGCTAACTATATAGACATTGTTCTAAAAAGTTCTCTAAAATTGTGCACGCATTGATCCAGAGACTTATACCACTCTAATTAGAACTTATGAGCTTTCCAGTAAGACAAGAATCACTAGGAATGGATTCGGAATGAAGGAGAAACAACAATTACAAGAACAAGGGGTCTGCCAAGATCATCTAGAGAGATCGTGTCTAAAATGAAATCTCTACAAAATATTCACATAACAACTAGTAGGGGGTGTGCTTAAGTAAGGGGCAGCTTGGGCACGTATTTCCATGACTCTAAGTCACATTACAACTAATTAGAGGTTTTAGATACTACATACTAACCTCTTTAACTAATCAAAATCATATACATGTCAAAAAGTGAGGTCCAATGGCATGAAGAGGTGACCTATTTCTTCTCTAATCAAAATCTTTCCATTATTGACACGATTTAACGCCTCCAACTCATGGAAAGTATCCTCCTTTCATTTGGATGATGTGGAAGTTGAAGTTTGGGGCATATTCCCACACACCTGAGCTTTAAATGTAACTTAATTTCCAACATTGTATACCCATTTAGTCACAATGGTCTTTTTGCATGGAGGCAAATCACATAAAGACCAGGTACCATTCTTCATAATAGTATCATATTTTGATTGCATAGCAGCCATCCAATTTTTTGAATTTGGAGCTTCATCAAAAGAAACAAGCTCATTCTCATCACAAAGAATAGAGGTAGCCATCGCATAGCAAACTGATACAAAAAAAAGCAATATGAGAGCTTGAATGAGTACGATATGATAGAGGTGCATCTAATTTGCTATCTCACAAATTCTTCACTAGCCATTTGGGCACAGTTTTTGCCTCCTCTATATAAGACCTCTCATCAACAAGTGCATGATGTAAATCTACATTAGAAATGGAATGATCTGCATCATCTTGTGAAACCTGTAAAGGTTGAGAAACTGCCTCATTTGGATCAACACTTGACTATCCACCTATAAAAAGAGATAGCAAAGTTTCATACACATCTTTGGAGCTAGCTCATGTCTCCTTAGTACATGAAAGTAATGGGTGAACTTCATCTTCCAAAAAGTCAACATCATGACTAACCAAAATGCATTTAGTCTATGGATGATACAGACGATAGCCTTTGCTTTTTGAAATCTACCCAACAAAAGTACATTTTACTGCTTTATCATCCAACTTTTTGCATTGTTGTCTAGGAGCTAATGCATATTTCAGATAAGCAAAAACACATAGATGAGCAAGAGATGTCTTGCAACCATGCCAAGCCTCATATGGAGTGATGGATTAGTGCTTTGGTTGGACACCTATTAAGTACATATGCTACACACATGAAAACCTCAAGCCATAAAGTATGTGGTAGAGCCTGAATTTTGACCATACACCTTACTATTAATGAGAGACTTGTTCTTTCTTCCAACAACTCCATTTTGTTGAGGTGTATATGGCACTATACACTAATGTTTTATCCCAAATTCAGCCAAAAATGCATTAAAATTAGAAGGCATGTATTCCCCCCTCGATCAGAACGGAGGGTGCCCATTTTACATGTTGATAGATTTTCAGCCAAAACTAGAAACTATTTGAAGCACATAAACACTTCAAACTTTGCTTTCAATGGATACACCCATGCATCCATGGAAAAATAATCAATAAAAGTCACAAAGTAAAGGTAGTTCCCAAAAGAAGGTGTCTCTTTAGGACCGCCAAGATCATTGTGAACAAGGTACAATTTTAGAGTAGCTTGAACTGAACCATCTTTTGGGAAGGGGAATGTTGCATTTTGCCCAAGATATAGCCTTCAAAGATATATTTACCAAGTGCATCAAGCTTGGGCAGAGAGGACACCATTTTAAATTTGTATAGGCATAGCAAACTAGCAAAATTCAAATGACCAAAGTGTGCATGCCAAAGCTTTGCACCTCAGATAGCCTAAGAATCTTGAACTTCACATGCTGAATCATGGAGAGTTTTCACATAGTCTATGAGCCTATATAACCCACGAGATAAAATGCCAGAAGCAATAATAACATTGCCATTTGATAGATCATGAACTTTACATTTATCATCAACAAATTTGACAACCAAGACGATCTTGACTAATGCTTAAACTGACAACATATTTTACTTGATTATGACATAAACAAAGCATCTAACAATGTGAAAGAACTACAATCACCAGTAGTCAGAATGATCTCACCAACTCCCATTATAGGATAAGAGGAGTTGTAAGATCATGTGATAGTATTCTGTGTAGGTCCAGACTCGAGTGAAATCAAGAAAATATGCCATGAGGTAATATTCTTTATTTTGCACAAGATTAGTAGACTTTATTTTAGGTGTAGAGGCCTCTACAACAACCATTCTAGTCTCTTTTTTCTTTGCCGCTTTTGCAACCAGTTTTGGACAATTCTTTATGAAATGATCATTTCCTTTACAGTATTTGCAAAACTGTTTCTGCTTTTCTATTTTCTTCTTTTCTTTGTCTTCCCTTTTTTTACTGTGCAAAATTAGTAAATTTTTGCTTACTAGTAGGTGAGCTTTGTTTTCATTTGCCCTTCTAACTAGCTAAGAAAGCTTGATTTGCAACATGCATAATGGAATTGTTCTTCCTAGATTAATCTTCCTCCAATAAAACAAAGACCAAATCCTCATATGTTAAGGTGTTTGGATTGCATTTCATCATCAACTGATGAGTAGAAGCAAAAATCTGATATGAATAAGGAAGACCATCAAGAACAATCTACATAAGTGCACTATCTTGTAAGACTTCATCAACAGAAATCAATTGCTTCTTCAAATCTTTGATCTTTGTCAGAAAACTATCCATAGAATCTCCTTCATTCATATGCTCACTCTCCAAATTTTTTTGGAGGTAAGCAACACGAGCCTCATTTCTTGATTTGTACAAAGTGGTAAGTGTATCCCAAGCATCCTTTGCTATTTTGCAAGAGCAAATGTGAGGGATAATGTCATGTTTGGTAGAAAAAACTATCAATGCATGTGCTTGAGCATCTCTACTATCCCAACAAGGTTTCTCTTTAGTAGGTGTAGCAAGATCCAGATCACAAACATGAATTTAAAGATCATCATCTTCAACAACATTTACATCACGTTAAATAACCGTATTTGCACGTGTAGTAGGTTTATTTTCGATACCCTACACAATATTCTGCAACCCTTTTGCCATCAATACATGATGCATAATATATGCCCATAACGGGTAATTGGTACTATCCAACGTGTCCTCAACAACCAACATACAGAATACATCATTGCTTTCAACCATGGACACTGGCTAAAATACCCTAATGCAGAAAAATGATTGTATCTCAAAAAGTTAAACAAAAGTACACTGTGGACCTGTGCTAAACCTTTAGTGGGCTTTGAGGCACTTGTACTGATGAATCAAAATCTATATATGTTTGGCACAAAAGGACAAAATTGCCTACACATGTGCTATGATAATGCGTTCAAAGGCCGAAACGAGCTCATATCAAAATTTTGACACCACACAACAAAGCTGTTTTGAACTCTTAATTGTCTTGAGTATGCTCACCAATTCTCATGTGATTTTGAGACTTCAACTAGAGGTGTGTCAATGATGCCATAGATGAAGCAACGACCTTCTTTGATACCAATTGTTGGAGTTTGAGGTTTGTGGAAGCACACAAAGAGCACAAGGAAGAAGAATAAACTTGGGGCACAACACACAAAACGTATTATCAAGTGAATGTACATCTGCACCCCTAAGAGCCTCTTAAGCTCCGATACCATGTAAGAAAACAACATCACAACGAAATAGATCAATTATAAAGACAAAGTTGAGACAAAAATGAAAACAAAGATAGATGCAGACAGAGAGATAGAGAACTCAATTTCTCAAATAGCCAAGAGTAATGTAGCTACAATGATGGTGTTGTTCACTCATGCACTCCGAATGTGGATCTTAGATGGTGATCTAGATAAACTCGAGATGAAGGGCTTACTAGTGTGCAATGCTATGTAAAGCTCAACATGGTCCATGCTTACATAGATTTTAAAAGGGGAGTCGATATAGATAAATATAGCCAAGAGATATAGAATAGTCAAAAAAATATACAACCTAAAAATATCTCCACGACCAACAGTCCTACCATCTTGGCCCTATGGGCCAGGGGGATAGGCCCCTCGAACACGGTAGAAGGGGGCAAGAACCCCTCTGTACTCCCCCCATTAAGGTTCTATGGGGAAACTGTGCAACACCGCAAGGCCTTTATTTTTGCCTTGAATGGAAACCCAATAGCCCAGAAGTTTATGGCCTACTTAACCTAATGGATAGGCTTACAAGGATCATCTATTACCATGAATGGTCACACATAGACCTCATCTAACTTGGATGTTAGGGTTCCACAAATGTTTGGGCTCTCACAATGGCTACTCCTCATAATGGGGGCCTTACTACTTAGAGCATCATGGATCATTTTTGGTCACTTGAGGGTGGAGTATTGGC
The DNA here is from genome assembly GCA_020310875.1 of Ceratopteris richardii. Classification (NCBI taxonomy): domain Eukaryota; kingdom Viridiplantae; phylum Streptophyta; class Polypodiopsida; order Polypodiales; family Pteridaceae; genus Ceratopteris; species Ceratopteris richardii. Next base: position 100,662,303 of record CM035418.1, read on the forward strand.
TACATCTAACAATCTAACTATCATTAAAGATGGTACTGGAATAAGACTTACCAACAATAGTAGTCATGAAAGCTTCACTATGCTCAGCCTCACAACTAGAAATGGACATAGTAGGCTGCTTCTTGCTCAACTAAGTTATGCATGAGCGACCAAACATGAAGCAAAAACCATTGGTAGACACATGGGTGTCATAGGAACTAGCCCAATCAAAGTTAGAGAAATCATGAAAATCTAGCAGTAATGATCTCCATTTGGGATAAAACATTCCAACTAGCTAGGTACCACTCAAGGAGTGAAAGGTGCACTTAACCTCTTGCAAATGCTTGACTCCTAGGTTATGCATAAACATGCTCATTTGAGAGACATCAGACTAATTATGATGAGTTATTCATATGTAAAGCAAGCATCTGACTTGCAAAAAGTGAATGCCCATATAATGACGCAAAATCCCCTAATTTGACATCTCAAGGGCATGCAAATGAGCCTTAAATTCAACAATATACTTCTCATTAGGACTACTAAGCACAATATCATCAACATATACAACAATGATATACAACAATGATAAGAACTACACCATTTACACATTTAACATATAAGGTGCTCTTTGTTGGATTGTTCTCAAATGCATGTGCTAGCAACTAGGCATGTATCTTTTCATACCAAGCACGTGGTGCTTGCTTCAATCCCCTTTTTCAACATGCATACTTTGTTTTCATGCCATTTTTGCACAAAACCATGGGGCTGAAATACATACACCTTCATGTAAATCACCATTAAAAAATGAAATTTTAATTTCCAAATAATGTACATTCCAAAAATGATGAGCTGCAAGCGCACATATGCTATGAACGATTGTCATCTGCTATGTAGGAGAAAAGTTCTTATCAAAATCAATACCTTCTCTTGAGCACAACCTTTGACAAAAAGCTTAGCCTTATACCTATCAATTGTTCCATTACGCTTATGTTTCAACTTGTAGGTATCTCAAGTTTGGGCAAAGAGGATACCATTTTAGATTTCTATAGACATAGAAAACTAGCAAGATTTATATGACCAAAGCATGCATGCAAAGCTTTGCATCTGACATAGCTTGAGAATCATGTACTACACATGCTAAATCATTCACAATTTTTTTATAGTCTACAAGCTTATACAGACCACGACATAAAATGCCAGAAACAATAATGACGTCGCCATAGATCATGAGTTGTACATTTGTCATCAACAAATTTTACAACCAAGCCAATCTTCACTAAAGGTGAAACTGATAACAGATTCTTCTTGATCCCTATCACAAATAAAGCATCTGACAATGTAAAAGAACTACCATCAGTAGTAGTGAGAATGATCTTACCAACTCCCATAATAGAGTAAGAGGAGTTGTTGGCCCATGTGACAGTATTCCCTATACATGCAGGCTCGAGTGAAGTGAAGAAATTGCTCTGCGAGGTAATATGTTTGGTTGCCCCACATCTGAGTCTACAATAGACATACACTATTCATGAGAAGATGGGTCATAACTGTAAACAATGGTAAATTCCCATTCTTCATTCTGCACAAGATTAGCAAACTCTGGGCCTCTACAACAACCATTCCAACCTCTTTCTTCCTTGCCTCTTTAGCAATCGGTTTTGAACAACTCTTTATGACATGATCATTTCCTTTAAAGTATTTGCAAAACATTTTTTGCTTTTTTGTTTTCTTGTCGTCTTTTTCATCCTTCATTGATTATGTAGAACTAGTAGATTTCTGCTTACTAGTAGAAGAGTTCCATTTACCTTTTCCCTTTTGATTGTCCAAGAAAGCTTGATCTTCAACATGCATAATGGACCTGTTCTGCCTAGACTGATCTTCCTCTAACAGAACAAAGACTTACTCCTCAAATGTTAAGGCATTTGGATTGCCTTTCATAATTAAATAAAGAGTAATAGCAAAACTCTGATATGAATTGGGAACACCATTCAGAATAGTCTACACAAGTGAATTGTCAGGCAAGACTTCATTAGCAAAAATCAAATGTTCCTTCAAATCTTTGATCTTTGTTAGAAAACTATCCATGGAATCTCCTCCATTCATGTGCTCAATCTCCAAGTATTTTTGGAGGTAAGAAACACAAGCCTCATTCCTTGCCTGGCATAAAGTGCTAAGTGTATCCCAAGCATCCTTAGCTGTTTTGCAAGAGTGAATGTGAGGAATACTGGCATGTTTGACAGACAAGGCAATGAATGCATGTGGTTGAGCATCTCTGCCATCCCAACAAATTTGCTCTACTGTAGGTGCAGCAGGAACTGCAACACAAACAAGAACATGAAGAATGTTTTCATCTTCAATGCCATTTGCATCACCTTCGACAATTGTCTTTGCAGGTATAATAAGATATTTTTCAACACCTTGCACAATATCCACATTCCTTTTGCAACCAATACATGATGCATCATATAAGCTCATAATGGATAATTGATACCATCCAACTTATCCTCAACAACCAACATACAGAATACATCATTACTTTCAACCATGGCCATCGACTAAATAACCCTGATACAGAAAAATGATTGTATCTGAAAAAGCTGAACAGAACTACTCTATCGAGTTCTGCTAAACCTGTAGTAGACTTCAAGGCGCTTATGCTGGTGAACTAAAACTTGTATATATCTTTGGCACAAAAAGATGAAATTGCCTACACAAGCACTGTGATAGTGCATTTGGAGGTTGAAACGAGCTCAGATCGCAATTTCGGCACCACAGAGCGAAGCGAAAGCGTATTCTGATACAAATTGTTGGAGTTTGAGGTTTGCAGAAGCATGGAAATAGCACAAGGAAGAAGAAGAAGAAGCTTGTAGCACAACACACAATAGTAAATGTATTACCACTAGAATGTACAAATATAAGTAACTCATTAGGGTTATTGGTGTATATACAACTTGGGAAAAAAAACCTCCTAAAGAGGGAAAAAAGTGCCCTGATGTTCCTAGTGTGTCCACACACATCACTAATAAATATATCAACAAAGATAGCACATATACTTATTAATATTGTGGTCATAAGTTTGGTATATCCATCCGATGGTGTAGTCTGGGAAAAACACAAGGATCCAGTATTACTAGATTCTCCCAACCCAAGAACCCTATCAATCCTATCTTGTTCCTTAATCGGACTGGATAACAAAGGTTAACACCGGTGATCTTATTGGGGACTGGTTACTATCAAATACATGTTGGTCACACAGTCCAGTGAGAGTTACTTGAAATATCAAAGTGAGAAAAACCCCATTCGAGTAAATAATGCATTAGGGATCGCATTGCGCAAGGACAACAAAGGTACAAGTTGAGAAGGAAGGAGTGGTATCAGTGGAAGTGCGATGCCACCATAGTATTTCCTTATTTATGGTCTATAAGAAACGTTGATGATTTCTTCGGTCATGTTCGATGAAATTCCACTGACGAGTAACAACTTAGGTTTTGGTGAGAGTCCAATGTCCGGTAAGAGTCTGGTGATTGATAATGTTTTGAGTACTATCAAAGATACAATTTCAAATGAAAGGATGCATCACATGCAGTTTGCATAGAGTGACCCAATCCCAAAGTTGTGGTAGATATTCCTAGAACCGTAGAAGAATCGGTCCTGAAGCTGGTGATTACAAGAGAGGGTTGGAGAATGCCAATTAAGCAGCATCTTGCGCAATTCCCATTATTCTAGAGTAGTAGGAAACTGCCCTAGATAGAAGACGTTGAGCTTATTCAACCTATTGATATACAACTCCCGCAAGGTTTACTTGTCCCAACTAATCAAACATCACCCACGACCTCTGAGTCCAACGAGGTAGTAGATGTCTGTGAGTATTTCAATCCAAAGGTGATGCAAGATTTGGGTGACCAACATAATATGTAGTAGGGAAGATAGCAAAGGCAATTCCCAACCGACATAACTTATGGAAAGTTTGGGGGATTTCTAGGAGATGATCCTGATGCACATGTCAAAACATTTGAAATCAACTACAACATGCTCGAAAATCCCGATGATGCAAAATATAAAGCTATTGTTTTCTAATCTACCCTGGTTAATGAAGCCAGCCGATGGCTGACCAAATTTGATCTTAACCATTTCCAACATTATGATGATGTCCAAAATGCATTTCTGCAGCGATTCAGATTAAACAAGAATGCTTCCAAAATTTTTGATTTCTTACAAAATAATAGACAGAAATTGAATCAAGGAGTGCAAGAATATGCTACCATTTTCCTCACCCGCCTCAGACAAATCCCACCAACAAACGCTAATATATCAAACGATATCATAACACAATGGTTCATAAATGGATTAAAGCCATAATTAAGATAGGTAATGATTATCCAATGTATCGATGGAATGACATTGGATCCAGTAATTGAAATGGCCCCATAGCTAGAACATAAAGTAGGTGGATTCATTGAAGACTTGGAATGGGCAAAGTAAAGCCGAAGAAGTGTTAAAGCAGGTTTTCTATGTAAAGTGAAAAAATTCTCGACATGTCGCAACAAATTGTGCTTTAAACCAAGTTTATTGTGCAATTTGCAAAAATGGAAGACATTCTATTGATATGTGCCCGTACAATGCCAAGGCACAAAATAGACTTGTAGTCAATGCAGTTATACATGAACCTAGTGAGCCTGCGATGAGCTATGTTCCTCCTCATATGCAAAATCTGACTTATTCCTCATATACAAATTTTAGAGCACCATGGACTGGCAACTACAATCCTCAAAGCTAGAATCAAGGAGTAGATAACACCACAAATCAAACATTCTAGCCCAAATGTCACTTCTGCAATGAATCGGGTCACATCTGCAAGCACTACAAAGATGCTTAGGATTATGACAAAAGAAATAAGGGGCCTCAAAATCTTATAATGAATATGGTAGTCATTACACCAATTAAGATTCAAACAGCGGCCATCCAGACTTGTTCTGGTAAGGTTTTGCAACCAACTATTGAAATATTCGAACCTGGATTTAAGGAGCAATAGAGAACATTCTCCAAGGCAACTAAGTGGGCACAAGCCAAAGCTGTTATTTTTTCGGATCCAGTACTAGTTACTCTTCAACAAGCAGAATCGACCATTCCCAAAGCATGCAAACTGACAGTAGTGGATGTACCGAAATCATCAAGAACATTACTAGATGGACGATCTTAGAGTGTTGCCTGGGACATAATATCCAAAGCACTAGTTACTCTGCCTTTAGGCTGACTGTTGACATTGGTTCTCCATATTAGGCAACAATTTCAAAACCAAATTGACGTGGATTCAATTTTGGCACCAACTGTAGCTACAATCCATCCAGATTCAGACACAACTATGGACCATGTGGTCCTCTTAATCACAGTATGGTATAAGAATCATAAGATTACACAAGTACTCAATGATGGGGGGCTTCGACATTAATATCGCCACTATAGCCTTATGCAAGAAATTGGGCTAGAACAAGATTGAACTGGTGAAATTTTTTGTCAAAATGGTTGATCAATCTCGATTCCACCCAATGGGCTTAGTAAAAAAAAAATTCCCATCACAACTATAGGGTAAAATCTTCCACATGACATTTGTGGTCCTGTATTTGCTTAAGTCAAGCTTAGATTACAACTTATTGTTTGGCCATCCATGGTTAAAGCAAGCTAAAGTCCTGCAAGATTGTTCATCTCATGAATTAATGTTTAAATGTAATCATAGGAAATATACTATGGTTCTTGATGAAATTAAACCTTGTGCACTACATGCGAGACCCTATGTTACCGAACTAGTCCATATGTTGGACGGTTTGTCAGATGATGAGGAAACTACTTTCCTCTTTGCTAACTAGGATTTTCTTTCCTTAGGCATGATTGATCTAAAATATGTATTGGATCAATGGTCCCCGTCTTCTTGCACTATGCAACCTACCGAGGAAGATACCAAAATGTTACTGGACGACCTACTGGACCTTTCAGGCCTCCAGAAGTATATACATCAAGGGATGGATAATACTCGTAGCCCACAAACTTATGTTCTTGAAGACCAACTCATCACTTGCAACTTAGGCGATGATGCTAACCCATGACCTTTTAAGATTAAACTAGCTTGGAAGAATCCTTCAAACGAGAATTGCTAGCCTTACTCACTGAGTTCATAGATGTTTTTGCTTGGGACTATAAAGATATGAAAGGCCTCGATCCTAGGATCTATCAACACCGAATGGTCTTGAAACCAGGCACTTATCAGACTAAACAATAGAGTTACCGCATGAACCCGCACCATGCAAATCAAGTTAAAGAGGAACTAGATCATTTGCTTTGGGTTGGGTTCATAGTCCCAGTAGAGCATGCTGAGTGGATATCTCAAATTATTATAGTTCCCAAGAAGAAAAAAAAATTATGCATCTGTGTAGATTACCGAAAATTGAATGCTGCTACCATACCTTTGTTGAGATATCAAGCTCAACATGTGATGATCCAGGATGACACGTACCAGTTTTTCGTTTCTCTGACATGTATAGTGGTCACGCCAGTATATGTCAGGGATACTTCATTGAGCTTTATTAGATTTATCTATCGAGAGTGATGGCACATTTCTTTCTTGCAGCTCACTCATTCGCGGACATTAGGTTTTTCCTTCTGTACTGGTCTTTATATATTGCACTGGTTGTATTCTTGTTTTTAGGTCATTCTTGTACATTCCTTTTATGTAATAGAAGAAGAAGAAGAAGATCATTATTCCTTGCCTCAATCTGTGTGTGTGCTTCTCCTTGAGAGTGAGAGTGTGTGTGTGAGCTCTCTTCCTTATCTCCTTCCTTGTGACATGGTATCAGAGCCAGCGTGGCTGTAGAGAGCTCGTGGAGAAGGGGACGGTGAAGACTACGAAGCAAGGCGTGGAGAAAACTCCGTTTCGAGCCCGTAAGGTGGGGCCCATAGAAAAACCAGGTCAGTTTCAGAAACTGTAACTTGCCTTGTGTTCGGCGACACTCATATATTCCAGATTCAGAATTTCAAGCGATTCCGTGTACTGTTGGTACACGAAAACTGTGTTTTTCTGAGATCGAACTGTCACGTCATAGTGCGACAATGTTCAAGCAGAAGTGCTGCTTGTAGTGTGTTGCAGTGTTGTGAATTGTTGCAAAAATGGCAAATGCAGATGGAGTGAGTCAGCTTATGAGCGATAAGCTGGACAAGAACAACTTCCATGCTTGGAGATTCAGAATGACAAACTTCCTGATGGGAAAAGGCTACTGGAAGTACATTGAAGGAGAGAATGAAAATGCTTCGCAGTTACCAGAAAGGAATCGGACTGCAGAACACTTAAGAGCATATGAGGAATGGAATCAAGGAGCACAAAAGGTAATGTATTGGCTATCTGTTAGCATACAAGATAGCATGATTGGGCACATACAGGATGCCAAGACTCCAAAAGAGGCTTGGACCAATTTGGTCACTTTGTACGAGACCAATACAAAGGCATGAAAATTGCAACTCAAGAATGAGCTGCATACATTGGAGAAAAAGAGCATGTCGGTAAGTGACTACACTCTAAAAATCAAAAGCATATGTGAGTCACTTGCATCTATTGGCGTGAATGTAGATGATGATGATAAGGGGGAAGTGTGCCTTCGTGGTTTAGGAGCTGCATATAAGCAGTTCAGAACTTCTATACAGACCAGGGAAAATATTCCGAATTTTGCTGATTTGGTCTCTATGCTGATCATTGAAGAAAAGAATCTTGGTGAGGATCCAAACTCCCAAGGAAAGCCCAGTTCTGAGCAGGTATTCTACTCTGGCAGAGGAAGAGGCAGAGGTAGAGGTTTTGGAAGTGGAAGAGGAAACAGTAACCAAGACTAAGGTCAACAACAGAATCATGCAGGAGGAAGAGGACAGTTTCGAGGCAGGGGGAGCCAAAGAGGTCGCAAAAATTTCCAAAGAAATGATTCAGGTAATGATAGTAAAGGATGCTGGAATTGTGGTAAACCTGGACACTTTGAATGTGATTGCAGGTTAAAGAATCAAAATAACAGAAGATAGCAAAACAACTATGCATCCACAAGTGCAGATGATTCTGAGAAGCTGTTTATGGTTCAACATCACATGATGAATACGATGTCTGCTGGTGTTTCAAAATCGAATGATAATGTATGGTATGTTGATTCAGGTTCTTCAAATCACATGACCAGTCATGCAGAATGGTTTAGTAGTTTGCAGAAAATGCCAGTTCCTGGATATGTTGAAACAGGTGATGACACATCGCATCCTATTGAGCATACAGGAAACATAGCATTGTCTATGGAGGACGGAAAGGTAAAACATCTCGCTGATGTGCTGCATGTTCCAAATATAACGAAGAATCTGGTTTCTGTTGGACAAATGGTTGACCAGGGATTACAAGTCAGGTTCAATGCTGATGGATTATATGTAGAAGAGTACAAGCAGGATGGACGATTGGTTGCCAAAGGAAACAAAGTGGGTAGGATGTTCACCTTAAATGTGAAGATTCCTGAAATGAATGCAGCCATGTTTGCGAAAGGTGCAGGAGTTATTGCAGATATAGAGATATGGCACAAACGGATTGGACATGCAAACTTGCAAAGGCTAAAACTGATGCAGTCAAAGGAGATTGTCCATGGACTACCAAATTTCAAAGTTGCAGAAATGCAAAAGGTATGTGCAGCATGTCAATTTGGTAAACAATCAAGAGCATCATTTCCACATGACAAGCATGTTAGTGAGAATGTACTAGAAGTAGTACATACAGATGTTTGGGGTCCAGCAAAGACCACATCTATGGGCGGTTGCAGGTTTTATGTTACTTTCATTGATGACCATACACGCAAAGTATGGGTATATTTCATGAAAGAGAAGAGCGAGGTGTTTACTCACTTCCATAATTTTAAAGTTATGGTGGAAAAGCAGACAGGGAAGTACATTCAAACATTAAGATCTGATGGAGGAGGTGAATACATGTCAAATGAGTTCAGCAGTTTTCTAAAAAATCATGGAATTCGGCGTCAGTTTTCATGCAGGTACACACCACAATAGAATGGTGTTGCTGAACGCAAAAATAGACATATTGCAGAAAAAGCAAGAGCCTTGATGACTGAGAAGAATATGCCTCATTGTTATTGGGCAGAAGCTGTGCATACTGTTGTATACATCATGAACAGAACTCCGACTGCTGCTGTACATCAAGTTACACCTGAAGAGAAGTTTATAGGTAAAAAGCCAAACTTATCACATCTGAAAGTTTTTGGCTGTATTGCATATGTACATGTTCCAGATGAGTTGAGGACAAAGCTTGATCCAAAAGTAGAAAAATGTGTCTTCATTGGATATTCCCTTGAGCAAAAGGGGTACAAATGTTATAACCCACTCACACGACAGGTGAAGGTGAGCAGAGATGTGGTATTTGATGAAATGTCAAGCTTCTATGCAAATGCCAAAGAAGGACTGAATCTTGAACCAAATGACAAAGAAAATGCTAAAAAATCTAATTCAGAATCTCAAGTTTTGAGTGGACCGGATGCATCACCAAGCAATAGTTCCAACTCAAATCCATGGAATGGAAGATTGCGTGGAAATTTTAGTCTAAAAAATTCATCAAATACATCCAAGAAAGGTAAAGAAAAGCTTTCTGCTGGTAGTAAAACAGGTGCAGGTTTTGAAGACGTTGATGGAGATTCAAGCGATTCAGAAAAGAGTCTTGATGAGGAACTTGGATTGCCCTCTGTGAAGACTCCAGGAGTAAGAAGGACACATGCAGATGATACAAGAAGAAGTGACCCAGGACCAAGAAGATCTGGGAGGATGCGTAATTCAGTGCAACGATTGACATATGATAGTTACATGGTTCGCCATTGTGCCTACATGACAAAGGTAATACAAGATGCTGAACCTTCTTGTTTTGAAGATGCAATTGGTAATGCAGATTGGGAAAAAGCTATGGATGAGGAGATGGCTGCACTTTATGGAAATGATACATGGAAGCTGGTTCCATTGCCACAAGGAAAGAAATCCATAGGCTGCAAATGGGTTTACAAGGTAAAGCATAATGCTGATGGTAGCATAAGCAGGTATAAAGCACGATTGGTAGCTAAGGTTATGCACAGACATATGGCATTGATTATGAGAAAACATTCAGCCCTGTAGCTAAAATGTCTACTGTCAGAACACTTGTTGCATTAGCTACAGCAAAAGGATGGACTTTGCATCAGATGGATGTGAAGAATGCTTTCCTACATGGTGAGTTACAGGAAGAAGTATATATGGACCAGCCACAAGGATATGAAGATTCAAAGCATCCAGAATATGTTTGCAGGTTGCAAAAGGCTTTGTATGGGTTGAAGCAGGCTCCGCGTGCATGGCATGCAAGGATTGCTGATTACTTAACCAGCATTGGGTTTTCTATGTGTGATGCAGATCACTCACTATATGCAAGGAAGGCTGATGATGGCATCACTATTGTGGCTATTTATGTTGATGATCTGATTGTAGGTGGTGATAATGAAGAAAGCATCAAAGAGGTAAAGAAACTTTATATGCAGGAATTTGACATGAAAGATCTTGGTGTGCTGCGCTGTTTCTTGGGCATTGAGTTTATACATACAGAAAGAGGTATATGGATGTCGCAAAGGCAATATGCCTTGAATATGCTGCAAAAGTATGGTATGGCTGATTGTAAGCCAATTTCTATGCCTTTAGATTAGAATTTGAAATTGGATACTACATCAGGTGAAGCATTGGAAAATGCTACTATGTATAGGAAAATTGTGGGAAGTCTTATATATCTTACAATTACAAGGCCTGATTTAAGCTACACTGTTGGACTTGAAAGTCAGTTTATGCAGGTTCCCAAGAAGCCACATTTGGATGCTCTGAGGCGCACTCTACGTTATGTGAGTACTACTTTGGATTATGCATTGTTTTATGAAGATGGTGTAGATTTGCAAGTTCATGGATACACCGATGCAGATTGGGCTGGTAGTACTCCAGATAGAAGATCTACTAGTGGCTTTCTTTTCTCACTTGGAGGTGCAACTATTACATGGAGCAGTAAGAAGCAAACCACTATTGCTTTGTCGAGTATAGAGGCTGAGTATAGAGGTGCTGCAATGGCAGCATGTGAAGCATCATGGCTGGAGATGTTACTTGCAAATTTAGGTGTGGAAGTGCAAAAGCCTATCACTATCTATTGTGATAATCTTAGCAGCATACAGTTAGCACGGAACCCTGTTTTCCATGCTAGAACAAAGCATATCGAGGTACATTATCACTTCATCAGAGAGAAGGTATTAGCAGGTGATATTGATCTTGTTTATGTGAGAACAGATGAGCAGGTTGTTGATATTTTCACCAAAGCACTTGGAGCTGAGAAGTTGAAGAAGTTTCGGAAGATGCTTGGATTATAGGATATGGCATTGAGCTTGAGGGGGAGTGTTGAGATATCAAGCTCAACATGTGATGATCTAGGATGACACGTACCAATTTTTCGTTTCTTTGACATGTATAGTGGTCACGCCGGTATATGTCAGGGATACTTCATTGAGCTTTATTAGATTTATCTACCGAGAGTGATGGCACATTTGTTTCTTGCCAGCTCACTCATTCGCGGACATTAGGTTTTTCCTTATGTACTGGTCTTTATATATTGCACTGGTTGTATTCTTGTTTTTAGGTCATTCTTGTACATTCCTTTTATGTAATAGAAGAAGAAGAAGAAGATCATTCTTCCTTGCCTCAATCTGTGTGTGTGCTTCTCCTTGAGAGTGAGAGTGTGTGTGTGAGCTCTCTTCCTTATCTCCTTCCTTGTGACAACCTCATCCTTTCCTTCTGCTCTTCTTAGATAGTATGCTTGATGAAGTTTTCAGCCAAGAAATGTATTCTTTTCTAGATGGATATAGTGGCTACAATCAAGTTTCGATGGCTAAGTCAAATATCCCTAAGACATCTTTTATTACCAATTGGGGAGTGTATGCATGCACGGTTATGTGGTTCCACCTTCGGAATGCCCCCACCACATTTCAACACTAATGCAATGCAAGTCTACTTGGATGATTTCTTAGTCTTTGGTGCTACAAATGGCCATTTCTTGCATCTACGACTTTGTTCCTTAAATGCAAAAATTATAGACTATGTTTAAGTAAATATATCTTTGTTGTCTCTTGTGGTAAACTTTTGGGCCATATTATCTCACAATGTGGAATTCAGGTCAACCCTGATAAAGTACAAGTAATCTTACATGCCCCTCCCCCAAAATTACCCAAAGATATTCTATGATTCCTTGGGCAAATTAGATGGCATGGCCACCATTTGCAGTGGTTGGCTCATTTAACTATTCCCGTTATGCGTTTGACTACCATAGCTCCTCATGATTTTGAGTGGACCCCCCGAGTGTAAAGAAAGTTTTGTTCGAATGAAAGATTCCTTATGTAAGCACCGATCTGGCAAGCCCCAAACTGGAACCTTCCCTTTCATTTTTTTGTGGATGGATCTGACATCGTTATAGGGAGTGTCCTTATGCAACTTTAGGATAAATGGTTTCAATCGGTCTATTACACTACTCATCGACTGGCTCCAGCTGAATGAAATTATTCTATTATGGAGCACAAATGTCTAGGACTGATCTATTCTATGGAAAGATTGTGGCACTACCTACTTGCCCGTAAATTTACCTTCCATGTGGACCACTCTGCATTAACATATCTGGTGCATCAACAAAATTTAGGTGGTAGACTTTCCCGATGGGTCCTCATGCTATAGGAATTTGAGTATGATGTGGTCCATCATACAGAATTTTCCCATGCAATTGCCAACTTTTTGTCCCGGTTAGATTTTGGTGAAGCTTTGGTGGGCGTAGATGATTCTTCTCCGACTATTTAATGAATGAACCCCGCTCCTCATTGGTCCATTAGAAGCTTTCTGACTCCTACTATGAGACATTTACTCACTTTTTTGACGACTAGTTGTCCAGCAGACTCCATGTCTGCTACAACGTGGCAGAAACTAGCTTTTTACACTAGGCAGTTTTGTATTATTGTAGGCCAACTATACCATGCCAAACCATCGGGTGTCTAGCTCTGGTGTGTCCCAACACATGAAGTATCATTAGTTTTGGCCTTGGCTCACTCTACACCCTCAACATGTCATTTTTTGATGGAATTAATGCACAAGAATATCCTGCAAAGTGGTCTTTTTTTTGAGAGTACAATGAATTGGAAAGACACACACGCCTGACGTCGTAAGGTAGAGGCACCCATCTTGGGGAACTTCATGGACACCCATCTTTGGGAACTCATGGATATGTCCAGCCAAGATTTTAACTCGAGACTTCCTCCTTGAGACTCAAAGCATCAACCACTAAGCTATGTGGTCTTTGGTGGCCGGCCATGCAATGAGACTTGCATGAGTATGTTAGGCATTGTGATCCCTGCCAATAAACTGGTCAAGCCCTATCGTGACATCATTTTCCTCTATAGTCTGTTCTCCCCTTAGAATCATTCCAAAAATGGGGCTTGGATTTTATTGTCCCGATTACTCTCTTGGCTGCTTTCCGTGCTAATGCTTACATTCTGACCTACATCGACTATGTTACACATTGGGCGGAAGACTAGGTAGTTCGTTCGAGATCTTTTCCCACGCTTTGGTCTTCCCCTTGAACTAGTGTCAGACAAAGGCACTTGTTTTGCAAATGAACTAATTGAAGCATTGACAACTTGTTTCAATATTACACATGAATTCAGTACTCCATGTTATCCTCGTGTGAATGGTCTTGCGAAAAGTACTAAAAAAACACTGTCGACTTTGATAAAAAAGTTAATTTTGGATTGTCTTGATCGTTGGGATTAACTTGTACATATTGCTCTCTAGGCCTACCACCCTACCTACAAGCTTACTATAGGATACACCCCATTCAAACTTGCTTATGGAATCAAAGTTATTGCTCCTATGGAGGTCGCTATACCCAGTGTGTAAGTTGTCATCAAGCACAAATTATTACCAACTGAGTCGCTTTATAGTCATATTGATGATTTGAATGCACTAGACAAGCAAAGGTTTGAAAGCTTCTGCTTATGCGAGAAGTACAACTGAGACAAGCTCGGATGCATGACCATTTCTTAAGGACTCCAATACTCGAAGTTGGTCAACTTGTTCTATTCTGCAACTCCAAGTCAGATTGTGCTACAAGAAAATTCAAAGTCGATACCCGATCTCGATGTAGATTGGTTCGACAAATTTTTGGTTGGAGACCCTTGCGGGAACATCGATTAAAAATCCGATCAATGGGTCAAAGATTTGGCCTTTTTGATCACCTTCCACATAATCAATTATTAGTCTACCACCCATGTTTGTGTGGTTTGCATGATTGTTATGATGTATCTTCCTCGACATGTGTTCATTATTGCAATCATCCCATTCTTCCATCATGCGACCACACCACCTTGCTTGTTTAAAACCCCTATGTTTTGTGATCACCCACTATTGTGTCTACATTCTACTTGCAAACTTAGTGTGCTTTGCGAACATTCATTCTCTGTGCACTCAAGTGATCATGGAAATCTTAGCCTCCTTTGAACCCCTCTCAGTCGAAGTCTTCAATGAGACTAACAATTTTCTGACCCATGCCATCTTGCACACTTTTTCATTCTATCGTGGGAAGCTACCATGACACATCCCACTACAAAAAGCCTTATCTATGCTATTGTACTTGAACCCGCATCCATCGCTTATTAGGCTATCCCGTTGAGCGGATAGGAGCTTTGCACAATGTTGATCGAAGCGAGTCACGATTTTTCTTGCCCATTGATGGTTCAACGTTAGTGCCATCCCTGTCCTATGCTGCTATGGAACAAGTCTTCCCTCGACATAGCTCAAGTTCTTGTTCCCCGCCATTTTGCATAGCCTACCTCTCCTTCGAAAGATGAGGAAGAAAAAAGTGTCAACCTCATACTTCACCAATCCCACCCAAATCATGTAATTTTTCCTCCTCTTCTAGTGCTACGTATGATGAGCACCAACAAATGGATAGCCTTCGCCCTCTGTTGCCCTCTCCTATGGTAGACCATGATCCCTCATCTTCTTCTATCCACCACCTCCTCCACCCCCCTCTCCACCAAATGATACCATGATGAAGGATGCCGTCCCCCCTACCCCTTCACCCTTGTCAAGTAAAGAACCCTCACCATCTCCCTGCCCTCTCCAAAGATGATGGAGAAGCTTGCGACTCCGTCTCCTGACCGAGCACCACCTAGCCCCTCCACTCCCTAATCACCCTCTTATTCTCTACCCGATACACCCATAGTGTTGGATGGTCTTCCTTGTCCCCACCTTCCTTGCCCTAGAATGCTGTGTCTATTTCTATCGCCGAAGACTTGGATGTACTTGCCATTCACCCTCTTCTTGTAGCCCATGAAAGCTACTGGCAATTCGGAGTCAAAGACTAGTGCAGTGTCCAGGAGTTTGGTAGGCTTAGCAACTACCTCCTCCACATGCAAAGTCTCATTTCTCGTGATATGGATTACTTCTAGTAGTTGGAAGATCACTTCTAGCAACACTGCCATTGGCTTCAGAACCATAACCAGTAGTTGTAGCAGGACCTAAACTAGCAGGGGTTCACCAACCAATACTTGGGTGACATCTTGTACCAGGAATCAAAGCAAACACAATATTTCAAAGGTTTTTTTGGAGAGTCCAAGCAAGAATAAAAAAAGTACTGGAAGTAGGTCACCAACCTGTAGGAAGCCAATGCTCGCCATCTCATGCACATCCAAGAGCCTAAAAAAGAAACTATGGTGCATGCAGCCGCAATCAATGAGATGCGGTTCCAACATCAAGTTGAAGCCAAATATTATGAGCTCCTATGACAAATGGCCACAACCCTCTAAGAGACCAATAAGCAATTGTCTGCTCAAACAGTGAAGCAACAACAACAACTCATGGTAGCCAACCAATAGGTGATAACTCTCCAACAGTCCCTGGAGGTTGTGAAGTAACTGAAGGAGCAAGCTACAGAGATTGCTCGGGTGGGGACCAAGCATCGAAAGCATCTAGAAAAACATGATTTTTATCTCTAGGAAGAGTTTGGCCTACAACTTGCTGAAGCACAGAGCCACTCCATTTTGAATCAGGCTTCAACATCCAGTACCCCTGAAGGTTCTATCACTCTCCTCTTGGAGGAAGCGTAAAAGCTCCTGATAACCATCTCTAAGAACATTTATAACACTTTTGTAGAAACCCATGATTCTTTTAAGAATGATGTATTTACCCACTCAAAGGATGAACATGATGATGTAGAATAAGTCCTTAGTTATTTTTTGGGTTCAAGTCCTCTGGGCATGCCAGTGTTAGCCGTCAGACACCTATGTAATATACCCCAAAGCAACTGGCTGAAGAGGCAGAGTCCCTAAATGTAACTTTTCATCTTATATACACCATTCTATTTTGTGCGTGGAGAGCAGAGATGAAGTCATAGACAAGCACTGGACATGCTGGATTGTCTATGTTCTACCGCACAAAGTGAGTTCGCTTCATCATATCGCTATGTATTTGCTATCTGAAGTGTTATGTTCTCTTGGATTAAGTAAGTCTAATCATTGCTTGGTAAAGTTAATCAATATAAGGGTTAATTTTCTCAATGAACTATATAGCCTATTAATATGTTTTGTGTAATGCGGTGAAGTTAGTGTAGTTATTTACTAATACTATGCTCATAAGTTTAATATATCCATCTAGTGATGTAGTCTCGGAAAAACACAGGGATCTAGTATTACTAGATTTTGTCATCCCAAGAACCTTGTCAACCTTATCTTGTTCCTTAACCGGACTAGATAACTGAGGTTAACATATTCCACAAGCTTTTTGCTATAAATACATGACGCATCATACATACTCACAATTGTAATTAGTACCACCCAACTTACCCTCAATCGCCAATATACGGAATACATCATTGCTTTCAACCATGGCTAGTGAATAAATAATTTGATGCTAAAAATTGGTATCTCAAAAAATTGAACAGAAACACCCTGCCAAGCTCTACTAAACCTAAAGTAGAATTTGAGGCACTTGTATTGGTGAACCAAAACTTGTATTTATGTTTGGCACAAAAGGATGAAATTGCTTTCACTGTCTCGATGATAGTATGTTAGAGTCCGAAACGAGCTTATATCAAAATTTCAATGGCACAAAAAAGAAGCAATTTTGAACTCCTAATCACCTAAGTATGCTCATCCATTTTCGTGACGAGCTCCTATCAAAGCAAGATCAAGTCATTCAAAAGAAAAATCAACATCAAGCCTTCAAAACGAAGCATCATAGTGCATCAACACTATTACATTCATAGTCACATCCTTCTTCACCCTCATATCTATATCTCTACCCAAATTTCTTAATCTATGAAAAACAAAAAACAAGTTTCGCACACCAAGAATCGCAAGGACCCCTTTTGATATGGACAAGAGCATGAAGACAAATTTTCAAGAGAAGAGAGTTCACTGCTCACATTGACAAAAAGTCCTTACAAGTGAATCGCTTGGCCTTTTTATAGTGGCCCCTTATGTATCACTTTACATCTTGTGTGAAATGGTTCAAATTATGAAAATGACACTCACACTTAACTCTCTCTTTTAGTCTTAAGACTCTTCTTGAATTGACCTAAACTATTGTCGAGAATATTTCTGAGTCTCTTAATGCTACAAAAATTTCAAGGAATTTGCAAAATAAGTTTATCTCATTGCCATTGACTATAACACTCTCCCCCTCCTCGATCTTGTGGTCCTCAAAGAGACCCTTCTAAGTTTTCAAGATGGGGTATTCTTGTCATATCTTTGGTTCAAAGTCTATAGTTATTGGTGTTATCTAGGTTGTTGGGTCTTTTGGTCCAATTTTGAGCACAATAGACTCTCTAGTTGATTATGTTCCTTGTATGTGTTGAATTCATTGGCTTGGCATGTTGTTGAGACTTCAATCATATTTAGTTATTTTGGATCTTGATACTAATCTTTGATGATGAACTTGAAGTGCAATGATGCTCCAAAATATCTACGTTCATGGATCTCAAAAGTTGGATGTCTTTGAGTGTTCTTTGTTAAGAGCCGAGTTTGAACATAGGTGATCCCTTGCTATTTAAAGAAAAAAATCCAAAAGCATCATGCCAAATTTTCCTAGTCCATCATAATTTGATGGACTAAGGGTGCACTTCGTGGGTTCAATCAAATTGTGTCTTATGCATAACCTTAACAAGCTACTTATCTTGTCTTGCACAATCACTTAGTAATACATTCAGTGTTATGCTCCAAGTGTCCTCTTCTTCCTTGTGCTATTTGTGTGCTTTCCCAATGCTCAAACTCCAAAAATTTATATCAAATTAGTGTTGATATACTTCAATATTAATGTTTGCGAACACACTTAGGATTGTCACGTCACCTTTTTCCCTCTATAGGAGGTCCCAAGCTTGTATATAGGCCCATAATGCTAACATGTCACTTATTTTTGTACATTCACTTGGTCATACATTATGTATTGTCTTGTGATCTATTCTTCTTCTTCTTCCTTGTGTTTTTTGTGTGCTTCCATAGACCTTGAGCTCCAACAATTGGTATCAGAGCACATTGCCACTTATCTTGGGTGTTGCTGACACCCCCTAGTCACAGTTTCAAAATTGCACTCAAGAAGCCATGTGGATCAAGACCATGTACTCAAATTTAGGTCTCAAGTCTTCTACTCCTCACATTTTTGGAGATAACATAAGCTCACTTCATCTTGTATCAAATCCAATTTATATGCTAGGACCAAACACATAGAGGTCCACTATCACTATGTTAGGGAGAAAATCACAAGCAAGAAAATTGAGCTCTCATATGTATCCACTCAACAACAACGTGCATATATGATGACCAAAGCATTGGATGAAGTAAAGTTAAACATGTTTAAAGCTATGATTGGACTTCAAGAAGTATTGGAGGACTCAAACATCTTAGGCTTGAGAGGGAGGTGTTGGTTCATGAAGCACACCTAAGATCTTGATAAATGCAATTTCATGAGGTGTAAATGTACATACATTGCAACATATGCCTATGGATTTGCAAATATTAGAACTAGATTTATCTTGATCACATGTAAAAGTGAAGAATGGAGAGAATCATGTGATTGAGAGCCAAAATCCATGAACTATTTTTAATTCAAATTTCAAGTCACTCGCTAAAAGAGGGGATCACTTTTAGGTGGAATCTCTAACAATTATCAAGTAAAAAAGTGTATATATACACTATGCCTTTGAGTCACTGGTATGAGAGTTGGTTAGAGCTGATCATCAAAAATCATTTTGAGTGAGCTTAGTCTTACCCTGAAGCTAGAGGATTCCTCAATAATCTCTTTGTATTATATGTCCATTAACAATACATATAATTCATTCTCATTGGTATATGAATCTCTGTTCACTACTACAGTACATTGAGCAACTCTGTTATGTTCTCTGAGTCATTTCTTTGTGTATAAGTACACATAGTTCAATCCATCAAATAGAAGAATAAGCTAAGATTGTACTAATTATCTCTATAAAGTTTCATAACCATTGGATGCACAAATCTTAAGTTATGAGTAAATCTATATGACAAGGTTTGTGTATCATCTTCTTCTTGAAACATTGGGATTATCCCCATGACTTCTTATGCACATTGCTATGAGTGCAGACATCCTATATTCATGGAATAACTTGGTACAACTTGCTTAACACTTCGTTTGAAAGCTTGAAAAAGTCTTGGATCAGTTTTTATGAGGCTATGAGTTTTGAGTAAAGCATGGAGTGCATTCTTCCATAAATAAAAGGTGTTCTCAATGCGCTTTGTACTCACAAGTCATCTATTTTGACATAGAGTTTTGGAAATGATGTTCAAAACTACTATAGAGATTTAAATGCATACACTAGAAGCTCAAGAGTCTCTTAAGGTTCTCTAAAGTTATCAAGGCTGTTCTAGAGTAGGATTTTGGCTAGATCATCTCATCTTTGTACTTTGCCCATCAACTCCTTACAACGACAATGTATCTCTTATGGTCTAGTTCGCTTGCTCAAGAACAATTCAACGTGCACATTATCAAATAAAAAGAAGAAATACCCATTAGCTTGATACTCAATCCAAGGAGCCAACAAGCCTAGGGTGTTGAACGAGTTCCTCAACTAGACTTGCACAAATTCCAATGGCGGTCTTGGACCTTGGCATAATATGTCGAGAGTAGTTTCCTCCGAGAAACTTATTGCATCGTTGATTTCTTCTTTGAGGAAGCATAATCTCTTCTTAGGATTCAACTTCTTATCTATGTCATCTTGGACCCTATGTTGCTCTTTTTTGCTAGAGATTCTAGTGACTATGGGTGAACGAGGGTCAAAACCTGTAGATAGTTCTTTGTGCCTTGGGGACAATAATCCATGTGAGTTATCCTTAGAAATTTTGACTGGGGCACAAAGAACTATCTATGTAGTCATCTTCTTCACAGTTTGTTCAAGATTTCAGAAGTTGAGCATTGATCCTCCAAATTGGTGAAGGTTTTGAGTTACTCTTGTTATAGAGGTGCTCTAACTTCAAGAGTAGCTTGTTCTTTTGGAGATTAACACTCTCCATCAATGGTATCAGAGCAGGAAGCATCAAAATTGAAGAAAGGAGGACCCCGACTGTTGCAGCTGTAAAGAATTCAACACTTGAAGATACAAAAGGTGAAAGCTTGAAAGCCAAGCTTGAAAAGGAGGCCAACAAATATCAAGGAAGACAAAAGGAACTTCATTCGAAGCAAAGGTAACCTTATTTCTCATAAAGTTTGAAGAATTCAATACGTAGGTGAAGAAAGGATGGGAGATTCTCTTCAGATAGAGAAGTTGGATAGAGAGAACTATCCAACATGGTCAATGAGGATGGAAGCTCATCTTATGAGCAAAGATTTGATAGGTTATATTACAGGTGAAGAAGAAAAGCCTTAGTTCAGAGATCCTAGTGTTCCAACTAGGGATGAAATGTCAGATTTGAAGACTTGGATGAAAAGATATGCTCAAGCTAGGAGCATTATCTATATGGGAGTTAATGACTACTTGCTACCTCACATTAGAGGTCTTGAAAGTGCAAGTGATATATGGAATGCTTTGGAGGAGCATTTCCAAAACACCACAAAGTCAAGGAAGGCATCCTTGTGGGAAGAGTTTACCACATTCAAGAAGAAGGCCTCTCAATCCATCTCAGATTATGTAACAAGAATGAAGGACATTGCAGATGCATTAGGAGCAGTTGATGAAGATATTGAGGAGGATAAATTGGTAAGGCAAATCCTCACAGGTTTGAGAGGTGATGACAAATGGAAGCCATTCATTTTGTCTACTGAATTATCACTAGATCATTTTACTCCTGACTTAAATCAGTTGCTAGGACACATGCTAACCTTTGAGTAGGATGTCAAAGGTGAAAGTGATAATACAATTAGCCAAGCTAACTTCCTAAGAGGAAGAGGAGGTGGCAAAGGTAGAAGTAATAAAGATGGAGTCAAAGCTTGCTGGATTTGTGGTAAGACAAATCACTTAGCTAATGATTGTTGGCATAATACTCAGAACAATGGTGGATATAATCAGAATTTTAATTCAAGAGGAAGAGGTGGCAGAAATCAAAGAGGTAATTTCAGAGGTAGAAGTAGTAGAGGTTATTTTGGAAGAAATGCAGGTAGAGGATTCCAAACCCAACAATACAACAATACCTACTACAATTATGCTTCAGATCAGAAGGAGGATTCAACATTGATTATGAATGCAACTTGTGAAAGGCAAAGTGAAGACCAAAGAGTCTTCTACATTGACTTAGGGTGTAGCAATCACCTGAGTGATAACATAGCTTTGATGACTGATTTGGAGAATAAGGTAACTAATCATGTAGTTCAGACATGTGACAATACAAAGCACAATGTGAAATCAATTGGATCAGTGAAGGCCAAGGATGGTAGTACTCTCTTGAGTAAGGTTTTGTATGTTCCTACAATTCCTAAGAATCTGATAAGTGTAGGACAAATTGTTGAGAAAGGTTATGAAGTTAGGTTCACTAATGAAGGAGTTTTTGTGGAAGACCCTAGCAATGGGTATAAAAAAATTGTTTTAGGAAAAAAAGAAGGAAGATTCTTCACATTGAAGATTCAAGGTAACATTGGTCATGCCTTGTTCACTTATGGAGGACATAAGATCTATGAGTTAGATCTTTGGCACAAAAGGCTTGGACATTTCAATGAAAGAGGTATTAAAGATATGGTTAACAATGGTTCAATGCTTGAATTACCTAATGTTGCAGGTCAACATATGACATACAGATGTGAGGCATGTCAATTAGGTAAGGCTCATAAGCAATCTTATTCCAAGCATGGTTTTATGTATTCAGAGAAACTTGAATTGGTACACACTGATGTGTGGGGACCATCAAAGGATTTCAGTATCAATGGTTCAAGGTACTATGTGATTTATGTTGATGATGCTACCAGATGGATCACTATCTATGTGATTAAAGATAAGTCAGAGGTATTCAATACATTCAAACATTATCATGTGTATGCAGAGAGAATTACAGGTCACAAATTGAAGAGACTAAGGTCAGATGGAGGGGGAGAGTATTTCTTTAATGATTTCAGTGATTACTTGTGGAATGCAGGTATAAAAAGGGAAATTACTTGCAGGTACTCTCGTCAACAAAATGGTGTAGCAGAAAGGAGGAATAGAAC
>CM035418.1:100700030-100720030 GCA_020310875.1 Ceratopteris richardii
CTTAGCTGCTTCCACAAGTCCTTTGTACTCAGCTTCAGTTGATGATAATGCTACTGTATGTTGTTTCTTTGAACACCAGCTTACAAGCTTATCACCAATGTATATCATGTAGCCATGAGTTGATCTTCTGTCATCTTGATTACCTGCCCAATCTGAGTCACCATAGGCTCTCAACTTCAAATCTGAAGTAAAAGGATAATATAATCCTTCCTTTATAGTTCCTTTGATATATCTGAGAACTCTTTGAACTGCAATCCAATGTGGGTCCTTTGGACAATGCATGAATTGTGACAAAACTCCCACTGCAGAACTAAGATTAGGTCTTGTTAGTGTAGCATAAATCAAACTACCCACAAGAGATTGATACTTCCTCATATCTTTGTATTTTGCACCATCATATTTAGTGAGCTTGTTATTAACTTCAAATGGAGTTGAAGCTCCTCTGCAATTCTCCATTCCAAACTTCTTCAACAAGTTCAAAAGATACCTATCTTGTGACACATATTTGCCATGATCTGTATGACAACTTTCCTAGGTCACTGATCTTGAATTCTTTTTCAAGTAATCTCTTTACCTCCTTGATTCCTTCATCTGAAGTACCTATGATTATAATGTCATCTACATAAATACAAATGTAGATTGTACATTCCTCTATTCTTTTGATGAGTAGACTTGGATCTGCTTTTGAACTTTGACATCCAAGGTCATTGAGATACTTCACCAACCTATAGTTCCATGCTCTTGGAGCTTGCGTCAGTCCATAGGGTGCTCTTCTGAACTTGCAAACAAAATTTGGATACCTGGAATCTATAAACCCTTGAGGTTGTTCCATGTATACCTCATCTGATATGTATCCATTCAAGAATGCATTCTTTATATCCAATTAACTTAGGGTCCATCCTTTTGAAGCTTCAATAGCAATGATTGTCCCTATAGTTGACATCTTAGCTACAGGACTGAATGTCTCATCATAATCTATGCCATAGGTTTGGGCATAGACTTTCACCACGAATCTAGCTTTGTATTTGGCTATACTTCCATCTGCAAGCTTCTTCACTTTATAAACCCATTTAAATCTGACCTTAACCTCTTCGATTTTGTCTTGTAATTCTTTCTGCATATGCATGAGAATGTTTAAATGTATTAAACACTTCTGACTTGTCTTTGATCACATAAATTGTGATCCACCTCGTAGCATCATTGTTGGCAGTAGTTAAGGAACTCAAGGATTCACAAGACAAGGAAGCCTACGAAGGGAGTCGGAGCGAAGAGAAAGCACAAGCAGACACAATAGTCAAAGAAGATTTGGCAAGTAGGCCATTTAAATTTTTCAGGCATCAAAGAGTTGGGCACACAAGAAGAAGGAGCAAGTACGGAGCTCTAGGAAATGTATGTCAAAATGTTAGAAGAAATCCCTACAAAAATAGTGATTTTCATCACTAAAAGCCATTGTAAATACCATTTCATATTTTTGTAGCTCCATTTTGTGCAAGCCAAGGAGTCCTTGAGCTTGAGGGGCATTAAAAGTAGCTACCTACCAGTTTTCATAATTTTTAGACTCCATTTGAGCCTTCAAATGGGGCCTAGAACCTAATTTTTAACTAGGCCGGACACTAGGTCTGGACACGGCCAAAACCTAGTCAAAAACTATAAATAGAGCTAGAAAGCTCATTTTTGGGGTTAGCTTGTAGTTGAATTGAACTTGTATGAACATTTTGGAAGTAATCTAAAGAACTCCATTGCTTCTCTCTCTTTGTCTTACCTTGTGTGCACGTGTGTGTGTATGTGTGTGCATGTTTGTGTGCTTCTCACTCACGCACTTGTGCCTTCACTTGCTCGAGGTCATCATACCATCCTCACGTCTTCCCAGATTGACATTAAAGGAGGTGCTACTCATCGCTGAGCTACACCAAATTTTGGCACCGTTGCCGAGGATCGAGCTCTGAGGACGAGCGTGTGATGGTAAGACGTAGAATTGAGACGTTGGCGTTGTAGGTAATTTCTTTACTTTTCTTATTTTTCTCTTTCTTACCTCACCATCATCATCACCATCATCATCCTCACCATATCCGATCTCCATCTCCATCATCACGAAAAATTTCAGTTTTTTGATCATATCACCTTCTCCCTTCCATTTCCTTCATTCCACTTGTGAGAGAGAGCGAGAGAGCGAATTGTGTGCATTGTTTTTCTGTCTGTTTTGTGAGTGATCTTGCAGGTATAGCTGTATCATCCCCTCCAGCACGCTGCATAGGTACGGACAAGCTCAAAACTGTCTCTGTGTCGCAGACCTCTGTCGATCGCGATCGACAGAAAAATCGCTCATTTGGTAAAACAAAGCACACCACAATGACATGCACAAGGAGCACATTCCAAATCACTAGAAAAAACTAAAAAATTCCATGTTTTTCTGTCAGTCGCGATTGACACCGTTGATCACGACCGACAGCCACGATCGACAGATTTTGTCGATCGCGACCGACAGAGACGATCGACTGACCCTGTCAATCGTGATTGACACCATCGATCGCGATCGACAACCACGACCGACACCCCTGTCAGTCGCGATTGACACCGTCGATCACGACCGACTGAATTTTGAACGCGACCGACTGAATTTTGACGATTGACTGAATTTCTCGCGTTGCCACGTGTCCATCGTGACGGAAACATCCCTGATTGACTGAAATCACGGCAAAAATCCCAGAAAAAGTGTCGATCGCGATTGACACCATCGATCGCGATTGACAGGACCCATGACCGACTCTGTCGATCGCGATTGACACTGTCAATCGCGACTGACGTGTCGATCGCGACCGATAGGCCCCGACCGACACCTCTGTCAATCGCGATTGACAGACCTGTCGATCGCGATTGACAGACTTTTTCGGCCAAATTTCTAGGGTTTTTAATACCAAGTTTTGGGGTAATTTTTGGCATACTTATCAACCAATTAGTGATTTGTGAGGTCCCTACAAGTGTGTTTTGAGAAAAATCCTGGGATTTGTCAGCCTGTTTGAGCCCTGTTTTAACCCCAAAACCCTGAACTGTCATAACTTCCTCATACGAAATCCGTTTCTGTGATTTTTGAAGTTGACCATACCCCGGGGTAGGAAAACTAAAGGATCCTTGGGATTGTTTTCCATAAAGACAAAGGGAAATTTGGTCTGTGAATTACATGCATGAAAGTGACCTGTCTGTCATTTGAATTGAAGTCTTGAACTAACTTTGGGACTTTTACAGGTCCACTAAGAGCACTTGAGGGCATCCAAAGCAAGGGTGATTTGCAAGCTTGAGAACCGGGTTCTTGAGCACCAAAGGGCAAGGGATCAACAAGCGAGGTTGGAATACTCTCAACTCCCTCTGTCAATTCCTAGCTTAGGCTAAGTATGAATAGTGCTAGAAGTAAGTCAGGGCGACGATAGGCATTTATCAAGTTAAAGACTACCTAAACACTCAAGTTCAAGCGAACAACATAATCTTTGTACGGTCAGTAACTTTAAAGGAAAAGACTTAATGTGGAACGATCAACTTCAAGTGCGGAAATTAACTCAAGTATTCCTGATGACGCGGTATCAGACAAGGTCCTAAACACGATAATCGACTAAAAAGAATCAAGTAACTGATACAAAAGAACTCAGCAACAAGGTTGTACTTGGGTAAAATTGGGGATTGCTCAATAAAGCATATGAACCTTAGATCAGGACGATATCTAGGGAGGGATAGACAAATTCTTAGGTCTTCAGAGGCTAGTGTTAATCACACTGCTAGGTCTTGGGCCCAGCAATTGAGCCACTTTTCACATTACCCTAGCTCTGAAACTAGTGAGTCAGAGATGTCCCACGGTATGGAGAGACCTACAGGAAGTTCAGGTGTGCCATACTTACATAGGGTAGAAGGCCCCTACAAGACGCAGTTGGAATACCTTAGGACCAACCGATTAGGTGCTAGCATCTATGAGGACGGCCTAGGAAGGTCTGTGGTACAGATTAAAAACCCAGATCAATCCATTGGACTGGAACACCCAGCAATCAAGTTTGAAAACAGAGCTTACTTGGACAAAGAAGGAACCATATACGTGGTCACTAGTCACCCAGACAGGACATATGAATTCGGTAATGTGATCCCTGAGACGGACATAGGTGACCTAGAGCAAGGGAACATAGGAGGAGAGCCGAGGACCCCTCGAGGAAAATCTGTTGTTACTAGAATCCTCAATCCCGAGTGGGTTCCCCAGGACAATAAGAGCATAGATCTACTCCTGAACCGAGAGACTGATGAAGCCTTTTGGAGGTATAAATCTAATCAGCCAAATGAGGTAGGAACAATCGTGATATATGAGTTCAAGGATCCTGATAGCCCAGGAAGAGTGACCTACTTAGATCACACCTCAGAGAGGATCTTTGTGGTTACAGAAAATGATAGGCATGCTTACACTTGGAAAGGCGAATTTATTTTCCCCCAACCAAGATCAAATGTGTCCTTTGGTCACCCAGGAGCTGGAACATCCCAAGCTCATGGAGCTCAAAAAGACAGACATAGAGATAGACTTGAGGTAAGCTTTGCCAACCCAGTGGGAAGAGAAAGAACGAGAACGGAAATAAATAGAGCGGAACCTGAGGGACTTAGAGCCCCAAGGAACCAAAGGAATGCTAATGATTTCCCTCTGCCAAGGCCTAGGGAACACACCAGAACATTGAGACCTACACAGTTGGTTAAGTCCATGAAGAACTACTTCGATGGCACAGGAGACCCATATGATCATGTGGCTGAGTTTAGGCAAGTCTTGAGAGCTGAACAAGTTGAGGACCTATTCACAAAATATAATGCCTTTGGTCTAACCCTTAGGAACACAGCCCTTACGTGGTTTCAACCATTGAATGAGAGACAGTTCAGGAGCATAGACCAACTCTTAGAGGCTTTCATCACTGAATTCTCTAAAAGTGGCATAAGGCATAATACTTCCTCATTGATACATAGCTTCAAGCAGACCCCTCAAGAGACCGTGAGACTTGTAGAAAGAAGATTTATGCAATATCTTGAGAGATGCCCTGTTCCTGAGTTACCAACACCAGCCAAACAAGTGGCTTTATTCTTGGATGGATTGCTAAGTACCAAATTGAGGTCATATGTGTACTTGAAGGACCCTAGGACCATAGAAGAGTGTGTACGCATGTGCATTGACATTGAGGATAACCTAAGGGAAGAGTTAGAGCTTTCCAAAATCTATAAAGATTCAGATAGCACCTCAAGCTTTTCTTCCACACAATCTACACCTATTGAGGAACTCGCAGAAAAGGTAGCTCAAAAACTAGGTGTCTCTAGCAAACAAATTCCAAGATTTGCCCCAGTAAAGAGATGCTATACTTGCGGTGGTGACCACATGGCGAATGTATGTCCCATTATGGCTCAACCCCAAGTAAATCCTAGTAGCCAATACTGCACCATAGAACAGAGGTACACCAATCACACCGCGCAAGATTGCCCCTACAATAAGCAAGCAGTTAGGCAGACGTACCCACAACCATACCCTCAACAAGGAAGATACCAGAACGAGTACCCATCGCCGTAGTATGCTAGGCCTCAACAAACCTACCAACCACAATACCAAAACCAACAAAGGCCTCAGCCTGTGTTAGCACAGCAACCCCCAGCCCCAGCTAATGTAATTCCGGTAAAGTATGCAGCTGCAGAAGAGAATTTGAATAGAGCTATAGTGCCAGTAACACCATTGCTTTCAGAAAGTGATCCGAGTGACCATAGCTTTGATTCTACACATATTGATAGTCCCCAGGCTTACTACATGCAATCTCTTGAACATGGTGAGTCCTACTACAGTGAAGAACCAAGTGAACCTAGTTGGGAGCCAGAGTACACAAATGTAATGTACACAAACCCTAACTCTAGAACCCAACCTAGGCAGGTAAGACCCCCATTCCCTAGAGGACCATGCTACAGATGTCAGGGAGATCACCTCATTCGTGATTGCCCCTTACCTCCACCTACACAACCCCAGTCAGTGACAATTCAAGGCTTTTGCCAAGATTGTGGAAAGGAGCATCTCTTACGAGATTGTCCAAAGAACCCCAATACTATGCCAAAAATTACTCCTATCAATGTTATTGGGTTATTAGTAGACTCTATAGGAAGTGTGACGTCCACTGCACCAGTACAGGTAGTCACTAGAGCTCAAGCATTGCAGCAAAACCAAGGGGTAAGCCAGGAAAAGAGCTCAGATGTTAGTGAAACAGAGAGCATGACCAAGAAACGGACTAGAGCTTGGAGAGATAGTAGAGAAAGAATGAAAAGGCAATGGGCTAAGAAAATGAGTGAGCTCGAGGAAAGTCTCAGAGAAACCAGAGCCAAGATAGTTGAACTCACATCTCAAACTCCCTCTCACACTACCCCACCTCCACAATTCCCATCTCCATCCGACCCACCACCTTCCGACCCGCCTCATGCTACTCCACCACCCCCTAGAGTAGGATCAGTCCTAGCAGACCCCACTCCTGAGGACCTAAATATGATGCTCAAAGCATATCAGGCTAGAATCCAAGGAGGGCTAAACGTAACCGATCATGAAAAGTGTTACCCCGAGAGCAGAACTAGAGCTTGAACGAACCAAAATCTGTGCTAAGATGGTGGAATTGGCTCAAACCATGTTTGAAGCCAGTCGCCTCTTCAACATCTCTAGTTCAGCTAAGATGCAGTTGCACTTTGATGGACTGCTAGAAAGATTGGAGAGGTTAATTGCACAATCAAAAAAGGAACCCACCCCTCCACGTAAAGGCAAGACAAGTAAGAGAGTAAGCCTTCCTGCCCAGGAAGCTTATGTGACTAACTCCACGGAGCCAGACACCTCTTCTTCTATGAATCGGTTCACACCAGAATTCCTACGAGAGATTCAAGAAGACAAATGGGCTAAAGAAAGTGAAGTCCCTCCTCTCATTGAACTTGTGGATGATGCACATGATCACTTCCCACAAGATATTCCCTCCATTTATGAAGAGCAGGAGAGCACTCAATCTCAAGAGAGATTAGACTTTGAGTCTAATTCTTTACATGAATTACCCCACTTCACAGGCCCATGGGAAGCCAGGTCGACCTGTATGAGAGCACCCACAGTCATGGTAAGAAACAAAGACTCAGTCATACCGAGGAATACGGAGGTAGTGAAAAACACTAAAGTGCAGTGCAACCTCACTTTAGAAGAGCTACTCAAAGTTAGGCCAGAGTTATGGAAACATGTAGCCAAACTAGACAAGATAGGAGACATGAGTGAAGGTGAAGAGGGAAACACCTATCTTCCCATTACCCATCAGGGATACACAACCAAGGAAATTCTAAACTCAGGTGCAGGAGTTGCAATTGCTACCACTTCCCTATGGAAGCGATGGGGCAAGCCAACACTCAGGCCCACGAGGATGAAATTGCAGATGGATGATGGTCACATAGAAAGACCCTTAGGTTTGCTAGAAGGAATAACTCTCACTACTTGTGGTGTAGAGTTTGAGCACACTTTTGCTATCTGTGACTTTAGCAAGAACCATGCCTATGAGATGATTTTGGGAAGACCATTTATGCGACAGTTGCAAGTGGTCCAGGATTGGGGAACCAATTCCTTGTATTCGCAACACCTAGGTGTCACGACCAAGGTTAATCTCAAAGATTAATCTCATAGAGATGTCCCTCTTATCCAATGGAATCCTATTCATAGAGTCAAAGATGATACAGAGTCTGTGCACTCCATAGGATCACGATCCTCATGGATGCATGAAGACACTCACTTATGGATGTGTAAAGTGGCAGTAGAAGAGGAGAAGAGAGAAAAAGCCAGAGACGTAGGTGCGAAAGAGACACACAGATCAATTCAAGACCCAGCCTATGCACCTGTAGTGTTCCCTGATGAAGAATTTGAACCCCACTGCTGGGCAGAAATCCTAGCAACCATGGATGTAGCCATCAATGAAGAACAATGGACACAACACTGTGATGAGGATGGCTATGACATTTCAGTTTTCTCCATAGAGCCAATCATGGGAGATGCATTTTTAGAAGAGTGTGAACCTAGCCCTGATGCATTTGAGGATGCGAGCGACTCCGATCTAGAGTCAATCATTATGGACCCACCTTTTGCATCAGATAAAGAATACTTCTATGAAGTAGAATTTCAACCCTAGAGGCACGGAGAGCTTACAAATGATGTAAGGCTAGCCACACATGTGACCCCTAAGGATCAAGGAAAGAAAAGAAAGAAGAGAGAAGTCACATCTGTTTGAGGTCCCAGAAAATTTTAAAAAGTATGAGATAGATGACAGGAGAGTCATGATCAGAATGCCTAAACGAGAGGCACAATCAGGAGAGGCCTATGATAACAAAGAAACCACCAAGAAAATAGTGGTAGCCCTAGAAGAAGGAGAGGAGAGATGTACTTATATAGGACATGACCTGACGAAAGAAGAAGAGCGCGAATTGATAGCCTTGCTAAGAGAATACAGAGATGTATTCGCTTGGAGCTACAAGGATTTGAAGGGTGTTGACCCAGACATATGCTCACACACTATCCCCATGACCTCAAATGCCAAACCCTCCAAGCAAAAGCCATACACATACAATGATAATTATGCTTCCAAGATCAAAGAAGAGATAGATCGTCTGGTAGAAGCTGGATTCATCTATGAAATTGAGCACACTGAGTGGGTATCCCCCATTGTAGTGGTGCCCAAGAAGAATGGAAAGCTACGAGTTTGCATTAACTTGAAAAAGGTCAATGTAGCCACTATTCGAGATAATTATCCACTTCCTATCACAGAGCATCTACTAGAAAGGGTAGCAGGCAAGGAAGTGTACAGCTTCCTTGATGGATTTTCGGGCTACAATCAAGTAGCCATAGCTCTAGAAGATCAGCATAAGACAACTTTTGCCACAGAATGGGGCATATTTGCCTTTAGATTAATGCCATTTGGGCTTACCAATGCACCCGCTACCTTCCAGAGGCTGATGTGTCACGTGTTTAAAGAGTTGATGATCTCTGTGCTCAGTCCAACATTAGACATACACATATACCTGAACTCAGACAAATCTTTGACAAGTGTAGAGAGTATCAAGTCTGCTTGAACCCAAAAAAGTGTGTTTTCATGGTCAGGCAAGGCAAGATTCTAGGACACATAGTGTCAAAGAATGGCATATCCACCGATGAAGAGAAAGTAAGAGCCATAGCCGAGTTACCTAGGCCAAAGAATGTCAAGGAAGTACAAGCTTTCATGGGGCATTGTGGCTATTACCGATGCTTTATACACATGTACGCTATCATTGCCAAGCCTCTGTACGGATGATCTCTGTGCTCAGTCCAACATTAGACATACACATATACCTGAACTCAGACAAATCTTTGACAAGTGTAGAGAGTATCAAATCTATGTTGATGATCTCTGTGCTCAGTCCAACATTAGACATACACATATACCTGAACTCAGACAAATCTTTGACAAGTGTAGAGAGTATCAAGTCTGCTTGAACCCAAAAAAGTGTGTTTTCATGGTCAGGCAAGGCAAGATTCTAGGACACATAGTGTCAAAGAATGGCATATCCACCGATGAAGAGAAAGTAAGAGCCATAGCCGAGTTACCTAGGCCAAAGAATGTCAAGGAAGTACAAGCTTTCATGGGGCATTGTGGCTATTACCGATGCTTTATACACATGTACGCTATCATTGCCAAGCCTCTGTACGGACTTTTGACCAAGTTTGAGTGGACTGATGAATGTGAAGACTCCTTCAATGAGCTCAAAAGAAGATTGTGTTCAGCACCAATCTTGACCACGCCAGATTGGAATAAGCCTTTTCATGTTCATGTAGATGCATCCAATTATGCTATTGGGTGTGTACTCACACAACCTACGAGCGAAGGTAATATGGATCTTCCAATTGCCTATGCTAGTCGACAGTTGAATGCAGCTGAATGGAATTATACCACCGCTGAACGAGAGGGATTAGGCATGGTATATGCAGTTAAAAAGTTTAGACACTATTTTCTTGCAAATAAGTTTAAATTTTTTACTGATCATCAGGCATTGTTGTACTTGGTAAACAAGCCATGCAATACCGGTAGATTAGTAAGATGGTTTCTCTTGCTAATGGAATACGACTTTGAGGTTGTGGTAAGAAAAGGCAAGACTCACTTGAGAGCAGACCATATCTCTAGGCTCACATCGGGAGAAGCCCCACAAGGAGTATCAGATGACCTTCCTGATGCTTACTTGTTTAATCTGGAAGTTGTACCTCAGTGGGCTAAGCCATTAGTGCCAGTATTGACATATGGGCCTAACCACCCAGTCATAAACACTCAAGGTAGAGAAGTAGTAAAAGCCCAGAAGTACCATATCATGGCAAGAAGCATGTACAAACAGACAGATCAAGGGATATTGGCTTGTTGTGTGGAAGAGGACGAGTACGCAAAATGGTTGCAATCAGCACATGTAAGTGCATTAAAGCAACACTACTCAAAGCAAAGAACTTTACAGACACTTAGAAGATTCGGAGTGCATTGGCCTACTATGGAAACCGATGTCCAAAAGTTGTGCAAGGAATGCCCAATCTGTTGCACTAAACCACCTGTGGAACATGCCACTCTATATCAAGTGTCCATAGTGCCAGATTGGAGTGAACCATTAGTAGATTTCCTGAGGACGAGAACATTCCCTTAAGATATGACACTGGCCAGACGAAGAAGTCTAGAACAAGAAGCCCTAGATTACTCACTCATTGGTGATAATCTATACAAGCGTGGTAAAGATGGTTACCTGAGACTATGTGTCCATGAGAGCGAATATCTCAAGATCTTGGAAGCAGCTCACCAAGGTGTAGCAGGAGGACATTTTGGACCAGATCGGGTGATCAAGGCAATACTCTTTGCAGGCTTCTGGTGGCCGACCCTTCACATGGATGCACATACCTATGTGAAACGGTGTGATGTCTGTCAGAGAACTCAGTACCCTATACGCAAGGATGAGATGCCACTGAAACCCATGATGGGTGGACGTGCATTCTCTAAGTGGGGAATAGACTTCGTAGATCCTATTAATCCCTCGGCTAAGGGTTCACATGCTGAATACATCATTGTTGCCACCGACTATCTAACAAAGTGGGTAGAGGTAAAAGCTACGACAAAGAACGATGCTCAGACAACTGCAAAGTTCTTATTTGAGAATGTGTTCACTAGATACGGGCTACCCATAGAGCTAGTAAGTGATAGAGGCACTCACTTCTTGAATGAAGTTATTGAAATCCTCCTCCAAGAATTCTTGGTAGTACACAAGAAGTCTGCTCCCTATCACCCACAGGTTAATGGGCAAGCCAAAAGCACAAACAAGATTCTATGCAATGTGCTTAACAAATTGGTGAATAATAAACACTCTGATTGGGACAAACAGCTACACCATGCTGTTTGGGCATACCGAGTGGCCTATAAAACGGTACTCCAAGCCACACCTTTTCAGATGGTATTTGGCCAAAATGCGGTGCTACCTTTGGACTTCTTGATTCCCACATTGAGAGTAGCATAGGAGCATGAGTGGACGGGTCATGAACTCTCTTCGAGAATTTTTGACCTTGAACGATTAGGTGAAACCAGACTAAGAGCTACAACAGGAATATATGCAGCTAAGAAACGACAGAAGGCGTACTTTGATGCCCATGTGAAGGATAAAGGATTGAAGGCAGGAGATTTAGTTTTAGTATACACCCTGAAACAACATGCGAGAAAATTAGAGAAGCGGGGTTATGGACATATGATCATAAATAGGATCTCAACCAGTGGAGCAGTTCAACTCGCTACACTGGAAGGTGATGTTCTCCCTAGCTATATAAGCGGATGCAGAGTCAAGTTATATCAAGAACCCTTGATAGAGGAGATGCTAAATCGACTCAACACTACCAAAAAACGCAAGGAAGAAGAAAAATGAGTTCGAGAAGAGGCACAGGCGGAAGCATTGGAACGCATCCGAAGGATGAGGTTGCGAAGATTGGGTAGAGATCAGGCCAGGGTAGATGACTATGCGGACCCAGGTTATCATATGGCAATGTGTGAAGTCTCAGGAATAAGTTCTCACAGAATAATTGATAGACGACCTTTTGTAACCTTAGAGATAGGACGAGGAAAGGGTGCAAGGACTGTAAGAGCCTTGATTGACTCAGGTGCAGCCACTAGTGCTGTTAAATTTTCTTACTGTCAAAAGTTGAAATTAATTGTCAAACCTATAGAAGCATATCTCATAGGATTGGGAGGTGTGGAAACCCCTTGCATGGGCGAGGTGGAACTTCCCCTCTACATTCAAGACGAAGTAATGACAGTTAAAGTGCTAGTGTGTCAAGATGAGGACCTCATGAAGCCTCTTGTCTTGGGTCAAGACTGGATCTATGATCATGCAGTCAACCTAAACCTAAGAAGTGGACTCCTTCAGGTCTGGGTAAATCAAAATCGCGTTACAATTGAGTTAGAAAATGAAGCACTCAAGGAATTAGACAAAGCACACACTCATGGTCCTTCCAGGGGTACACATGAAGATGACCATGTTATTCTTGTCCAAAACTGTGTGATGCAGAGGAATGATGATTTCAATCAAGAAGTCAGGGGCGCAATGGAACTCCCTTCTTTTCCAGAGACCAGAGGGATGCAGCAACCAAAGGCAGATCAAATACAGATGGAGCAGAATAATACCTATGCTGGAGGACAAAAGAACGTGCGAAGCAGAATGTCTCAGCCATTGAAACAAGTGTGGGTGCGGAAAGGCGAACACCCCATTGCGATAAAGCCAACCACATGGGCAAAACTTCTTATTAATAATCAGCAACATGACACTAATAAGAAGTTTTTCAGAAATTCTTCTTCAAAAATGAAGTCTATCTGGGTACCCAAGAAGTCGATGAAGGCCATCCCACAATCACGACAAATTTGGGTGCCTGAGGCTTGCTTGCGGGCTCAAATAGTTACACCGAGGCCACACCCTGTACAACATGGTTCACTCACTCGAACATCTGATACCCTTTCTTATACAACACGCACGGACACACATTGGTCCATGAGCACAAGCAGAATCACTTGTAAATGGGTCCTTAAAAAGCCTCATTTCCAAGTAGACACTCCCGAAAAGCCCTCCAGAGTCTCTACAAAATCAAGACCAACAGCAAATCAATTGGTTTGGAAGCCCAAAACGTGTACTAAACCCCCCGACCCTCATTTGTAAATTCATATCCACTTACTCACTACATCACTCATACACCACATTTTTCCATTTAGCTCTTAGGAATATCCATTTGCTAACTACACTCACGATCCTCAAGC
Source organism: Ceratopteris richardii (assembly GCA_020310875.1). NCBI lineage: Eukaryota > Viridiplantae > Streptophyta > Polypodiopsida > Polypodiales > Pteridaceae > Ceratopteris > Ceratopteris richardii. The sequence continues at coordinate 100,713,371 of CM035418.1, forward strand.
ACTTATTGACCTACTAACCTCTCACTAAAATCATGTTAATGTTGTAATGGGGACGCATGAATGCTTGGTGTCCATTTGCAATGTTAACATTCATTTGTCTATTCTCACAGAACCGGTGACCAGTCTCTTCACCATGGCCGAGGCAGGAACTAGCTCCCAGGCAGGCACCAGCCCCCAAATCGTGGACATTGAGAGTCTTCCCATTGAAGAGGAATTGAAGGAATGCCCAGTGGCATTGAGGGCATTACACGCCATACCGATTCAGAATCCTCCACAGGGGCACACAATGCCGGTCAGCAAAAACTCACATTAGTTCAGTGATGTGGCCGGATCTCTGGGTGAAGGCACTTACATGTGGGAGGCCGAGATAGAGTTCAACAGGCGATGGGCCAGATATCATTTTTTCACCAGGGAATTTGAGAGGCTTCAGAATGATGAAGGTCTGAAACCCATCTGGAAGAAGGATGGACTCTACGACTATTTCAAGGCTCAGTTACCCAAGCCGGATTTTCTACGGTGTTCCTACTTAATTAGCACTCTGACCCCTAGTAAAGAGAAAAAGGGATATAGTACCTTCGTTCTACCATCACTTACCAGAGGTAATGAATTAAAGCGTTTCAAATTGACGAACAACTTGGTGAGGGAAGCTCTTGACATGAAAGGCATGCATATCCCCACCAAAAAAGAGACGATGGTCCCGGATAACATGAAGAACAGGAACCTGCCTAAAGCTCAAAGACATGGTAGCAATGACACCCACAATCGCCATCCACTTGCGAATGGTCATGCGACATTTCGCGTTCCGAGCTCAGGAGAGATTCACAATGCCACCCAAGAAGATATGGTTCAGTCTATATTTGGCAGATGCCTTCAATTTGACAATCAACATGCTGCATTGGATTATCGACCAAATCCACTTGGCACATCAACGGTGGTATAAAAAGCAAAAGTCGGTACTGTATGGATGCTGTGCCCTCACCAAGATTGTGTATAGATGTTTGGCTTATGATGTGCCAGTTCAAAGGGCACTAATTTGGACCAGGGTACAGGAATTTCAACGCAGACTATCAACTGCAGGGCCTCCATCAAAGAAAATGAGAGGCGCAGTTCAGATGCCCTGTGCACAGGCCCGCGGTGCGACACTGACTCCAGAGACAACTCCACGACTTCCAAGGCGTGTACAACCCTTCACTATCAGATTACCAAGACACAACACTGATGGATCGAATCTGGTGTTTCCACCTGTACCAACCGACTTAGAGTTTCCTCACGGCTTCACATTAGAAGACCTAACTGATGAGGAGGTACCCAGAATAATCGAGTCTGTTAACGTGGAAGTGGAGGCAGAGAAAGCTAGTGGGCAACAAACTGCTACAGACCAACCCCATCCTAGACAACCAGACGTAGTTGAAGTGGATGAAGAAGAAGAACAGGAGGAGGAACGAGGTGGACAAACAGAAGAAGAAGAGCAGGAATATGAACACAAAATTCTACAGGAACTTGAGGGTGCCCCCGCTTATACAAAGGAATTGAAAAAGCTATATGATACCATCAACAGAGTTCAAGAACAACACAAACTGTCCCTGTCAGTAGGAAAAGCCCTCATGAACCAAATCCTTGAAGAAAAAGGTGTGGACGAGCAATACCGTGCAACCCTTGATATGATTTCTGATGCGTTGGGGGTACCTGAGATGGTGCATACAACTCTTGCCCACTCGAGAAGATCGGAGCGACGATACGGCAGACACCCCCCTCGATCAAGAAAACAAATGAATATATTAGTATCAGAACCACAGGGCACCACATCCACAACCACGAGCACAGCTCACATCATTCAAGAAACTGAGGAAACCCATACATCCAATGCACCCCCATCACCCCCTTTACCACCCCTACCTCCAACTCCACCAATCACCTCCCACTACCAGTGTAACCACTACTGTTACCACCTCAGAGTCCACTGACCATACCGAAGTAGAGACTGTCAGTCAATCCACACAACCCACACACCCTATCACCACCTCACTTGTATACACTACCACTGACACTGTAATTCTAACTGCAGCCACAGAAAACCCCGTTCCCCCGATCACACTTCTTGGCGGTTCATATTCACAGCTACACACACCACTTTACACCTTCACCACCATCACTGCACCCACAATTCCCATGTTCACAATCACTCCCACGACTGCATCCACTTTTGACTTCATGGACATATCACCCACCTCCGCACCTCTCCCTCCCCCCATACGTCCACAATCTCCCATTCCCCCACCACCAACTTCACCCTTTTGGAGCACAACATACACGCTCCCATTTCCCTTTCCCTTCCCTTCTGCATTCAACACCTTTCCCGCATCCACTCCCATTAACAATGTATTTAATAATATGTACTTGTGTATGTCTCAACTACAACAACACTACCAACATCTGGATAACTAGCATACAAGCCTCTTCCGAAGCCATGAAGCGCTACAAGCACGATTCATTGATTTAGAGAAGGAGAAGCGGATCTTACAACAACAGTATGATTCATTGCAAGTGCAACATGACTAATTAGTTGCCAATCCACCCCAGTCAGACACAGAAGAAAATAGTTGCCAATCCACCCCAATCAGACACAGAAGAAAAGCAACAACTTGATGATCTGCTACACTCCCAGATAACAGAGAATCTCAAGCTTCGATGCAACGTGGCCCTATTACGGAAACACATGTCCACAACACTCGAGGAAAATAAGCAACTACAGAGACAAAACAAAGAAAACTTGGAAGCAACAATGGAGGGTTCACCACAGGAAATCGACCCAAAGAAATTAAAGGCTATCCCATCTGAAAATATGCAAATTGTCTTGGAAACCCATGCCAACCTCCTAGAAGCCCACGCAGCATTATAAAGAGAAAGAGATGACTTATTAAAGCAACTGGCAACCCAGCAGGAGTCTCCAAGCAAACTCACAACCGAAGCCGACACATCTGAAGAAGTCGCAAAACTCAGAGCAAAATTAGAAGAACTACGCAATAGATTTCTACAATATGAGTGTCAACCCTCTCCCCTGGCGGAACCAGAACCTGAAGACTTAGTGCCAATTCAAGTGGAGGAGATCTTTGAAGACCCATATGTTCCCATGCCAACACCCGGAGGTAAGCAAACAGAAGAAGGCATGGACACGATTGAGATAGAAGTGCCTGAATGGATGCAAAGGTTGGAGAAGGTTGCTACAACCCATGATGAGAGAGTTGCAGTTCAGATATCGTCTATGTCACAATTAGAAGAAGTCATCATAAAATCGGATTACTTTAGAAACCTCTCCCATCATAGGTGGATTGGCACGTCTGATGATCTATATGTTCCATTCTGTGTATTAATGGCAGATTACAATGCTGAAATCAAGCAACGCACAACAAAAGAACCAACCTCGACGACACAGTTTGCACCGAATGATATCCCTGCAAGTGCCAAGCAAGGGAATATACATCAACCTACTTGGAGAATCTGCCTGCTTGAAACCTACCCTGAGATGGTACACACGTGGAATAACATGCCTCTGTATATCAAGTATAATCCCTGCTACTACCCTGTCTTTCGAAGAAGGTCTTGGCCGGAGTACACAAAAATGGTTTTGACGGTTAAAGCATGTGAAAAGTGGTTAAATTATGTGTACCTAGCACCTCCTAATGGCCAAGCCACAGTCAACTACATGATTTCAACCATCCGACACTGGGCAGTCCGGTCCAAGAATGTCCCACATGTCATGGCACAGATGTGCCTAAAAATTTTTGAGCTCATGCTGATTACATTTAGGACATTTAAGAACATCAAAGAACCTCATCTTTTGGCTATTGGATTTAATGAAGGGAATCAGGACCTTGTCTATGACATGAGCACCACGCCTTCCATTAACGTCGTCTATGCCTGGCATACCCATATAACGTATCTACCTGCTTGCTTCAAACAGACGTTTGAAGAAATGTTTATCACGGGGTTCTGGGAATATCATTCAGAGATATTCATTCCCAGACCATCTCATCTATTACAGTTATTTGCCGTGGAACAAGCTCTCCATTCAGAAAAGCTACGTATACCACATCCAGAGGTTCCCGGGCCTGTAGATTGGGATGCCCTACTCACTGACTTGGCCAAAGGATTGAGAATTGCAGAACATCACTTAGCAAAAGACGTTGTGGAGTACTACATCCAACGACCCACCCAACAAGGGTCTGTCAGGGACGACAGACGCGAGAGAGGGGGGGTGTTGGCAGTAGTCAAGGAACTGAAGGATTCACAAGACAAGGAAGCCTACGAAGGGAGTCAGAGCGAAGAGAAAGCACAAGCAGACACAGTAGTCAAAGAAGATCTGGCAAGTAGGCCATTTAAAATTTTCAGGCATCAAAGAGTTGGGCACACAAGAAGAAGGAGCAAGTAGGGAGCTCTAGGAAATGTATGTCAAAATGTTAGAAGAAATCCCTTCAAAAATAGTGATTTTCATCACTAAAATCCATTGTAAATACCATTTCATATTTTTGTAGCTCCATTTTGTGCAAGCGAAGGAGTCCTTGAGCTTGAGGAGCATTAGAAGTAGCTACCTACCAGTTTTCATAATTTTTAGACTCCATTTGAGCCTTCAAATGGGGCCTAGAACCTAATTTTTAACTAGGCCGGACACTAGGTCTGGACACGGCCAAAACCTAGTCAAAAACTATAAATAGAGCTAGAAAGCTCATTTTTGGGGTTAGCTTGTAATTGAATTGAACTTGTATGAGCATTTTGGAAGTAATCTAAAGAACTCCATTGCTTCTCTCTCTCTTACCTTGTGTGCACGTGTGTGTGTATGTGTGTGCATGTTTGTGTGCTTCTCACTCACGCACTTGTGCCTTCACTTGCTCGAGGTCATCATACCATCCTCATGTCTTCCCGGATTGACATTAAAGGAGGTGCTACTCATCACTGAGCTACAATCATCAACATATATGACATAATATCTTGAAGTATTTATACTAAAATCCTTTGAAGGACCCCACACATCTGTGTGTACCAATTCAAGTCTTTCTGAATACATAAAACCATGCTTATTATATGATTTCTTATGAGCCTTACCTAACTGACATGCTTCACATTTGTATGTCATGTGTTGACCTGCAACATTAGGCAATCCAAGCACTGAACCATTGTTAATCATTTCTTTGATACCTCTTTCATTAAAGTGTCCAAGTCTTTTATGCCAAAGATCCAATTCAGACACCTTTTGCTCTCCATATGTAAACATAGCATGTCCAATATTACCTTGTATCTTTAATGTGAAGAGCCTTCCTTCCTTCTTTCCTGTAACAATTTGTTTATACCCTTGACTAGGGTCTTCAACATAAACTCCATCATTAGTGAACCTTACCTCATATCCTTTTTCCACAATTTGTCCTACACTAATCAAGTTCTTTGGAATTGTAGGAACATACAAAACCTTACTCAAGAGAGTACTTCCATCTTTGGCTTTAACTGAACCAATTGACTTTACTTTGTGCTTTGTATTATCACCTGTTTGAACTGTGTGATTTATTGCCTTATGATCTAGATCAGTCATCAAAGCAATGTTTCCACTCAGATGATTGCTACACCCTAAGTCAATATAAAATACTCTCATATCTTCATGTGAGGCTTCACATGTTGCATTCATAATAAGAGTCGAATCTTCTTTTTGATCTGATGCATAATTATAGTAGGTGTTATTGTAGGATTGATTTTGGAAGTTTCTTCCTCCACTTCTTCCAAAAGAATTCCTACCACCTCTACCTCTGAAGTTTCCTCTGCCACCTCTTCCTCTTTGATTAAAGTTCTGATTAAAATTACCATTGCTTTGATTATTATGCCAACAATCATGAGATAGATGATTGGTCTTACCACATATCCAACAAGCTCTGACATTATCTTTGTTATTTATGCCTCTTCCTCTACTTCTGCCACTTCCTCTTCCTCTTAGGAAGTTTGCTTGACTTGAAGTACCTTCATCTTCAACTGATTGTTGCTTTCCTTTGCTAGCGTTCTTCTTGTGTTTAGACATACATTGCATGACCTGCACTCTTATCAACCTCTCCTTTGATATCATTCTCAAAAGTTAGCATATGTCCTAACAATTGATTCAAATAAGGAGTGAAATGATCTAATGAAAGTTTTGTAGACAAAATAAAAGGCTTCCACTTCTCATCTCCTCTTAGCCCTGTGAGAATTTGTCTTAGCAACTTATCTTCTTCAATATCTTCATCAAATGCACCTAAAGAATCAACAATGTCTTTCATCTTTGTCACATAATCAGATATTGATTGTGAAACCTTCTTCTTAGAAACTCTACCCATAATGAAGCTTTCCTTGATTTGGTTGTATTATGAAAATGCTCTTCCAAAGCATTCCATATGTCACTTGCACTTTCAAGTCCTCTGATATGAGGAAGCAAATTCATTCACTGCCATGTAGATTATGCTCCTTTCTTGAGCATCCTTCTTCATCCAAATCTCTATATCTGCAAGCTCCTCCCTAGTTGGAACACTAGGATCTTTAAAATTTGGCTTTTCTTCCTCTCCTGTGACATATCCCATCAGATCTTTGCTCATAAGATGAGCTTCCATTCTCATAGACCAAGCTAGATAGTTCTTTCTATCCAACTTC
>CM035418.1:100725030-100737530 GCA_020310875.1 Ceratopteris richardii
AACATCATTGCAGGTAAAAAGGAAGGAAGGCTATTTACTCTTAAAGTCCAAGGTAATGTGGGACATGCTTTATTTACTTATGGAAGTCAAAAGATGTCTGAGTTAGACATATGGCATAAAAGGCTAGGTCATTTCAATGAGAGAGCCATAAAGGAAAGGTCAAGGAATGATGTGGTGCTTGGTTTTCCAAAAGTTGAAGGGCAACACATGGTGTACAAGTGTGAAGCTTGTCAATTAGGTAAAGCACACAAAAGTTCTTATAATGAATCAGGATACAAGTATTCAAACATGCTTGAGTTAGTTCATACAGATGTGTGGGGTCCTTCAAGGGACTATAACATAAATGGAGCCAGATATTATGTGTTGTTTGTTGATGATGCAACTAGATGGATTACTTTATATGTAATCAAGGACAAATCAGAAGTGTTCAAGACATTCAAGCATTATCATGCTTATGCAGAAAGGATTACATGATAAAAGCTCAAGAAGTTGAGATCAGATGGAGGGGGAGAGTATTTCTCTAAAGAGTTTGATGATTATTTGTGGAATGCAGGTATAAAAAGAGAAGTAACTTGCACGTACTCTCCTCAACAAAATGGAGTTGCAAAAAGAAGAAATAGAACTCTTGTAGAGTTTACAAGAGCAATCATGAAGGAAAAGAATTGTCCAAACGACTTATGGGCAGAAGCTATCAACACTGCAACATACCTTGTGAATAGGTTACCTTGTAAAGCTTTGGATGGAAGAACTCCTTATGAAGCATGGTGGGGTAAGAAACCTACTCTTGATCACTGTAAGGTATTTGGATGTTTATCATATGTTTATGTCCCTTCACAATTGAGACATAAGCTAGAACCCAAAGCAGAGAAGTATGTGTTTATTGGGTATGATGATAGACAGATGGGTTATAGATTGTGGAGTCCATCTACAAAAAAATTTCTTGTTACCAAAGATGTTACATTTGATGAGCAAAGCACATGGTATATAGGGTCAACAAATGATTATGCAGATGGCAAAGAAATACAAAGGAAAGGAAAGACAAAACTAAGTGTGTATGAAGAAGATATTGATGATGTTGATTATAAAAGTAAATTGCAGGATAATGTTGAAGATGGGCCAAGATTTGATCCAGAATCTAATGTGGCTGAGACTTCAAGAAGTGCAAAGGTCAGAAGATCCTTGAGAGAAAGAAAAGAGCCTATCAGGTATAGCGATGATACATATTTCCTGACAACAAAAGATTATGCTTACATTGTGAAGACAGAGGATCCAATCACATATGAAGAAGCTAAAGGTAAACAGAATTGGGAGAAGGCAATGCAAGAAGAGTATGATGCTCTACTTGAAAATGAAACATGGGAATTGGTTCCAAGACCAAAGAATCAGAAGGTCATTGGATGTAAGTGGGTGTATAAAACAAAAAGGTTTGCAGATGGTAAAGTGTCTAGATACAAGGCTAGACTTGTGGCAAAGGTTATGTCCAAAGTTATGGGGTAGATTATGATGAAACCTTTAGTCCTATTGCTAAGATGTCTACGATTAGATCATTGAATTCTATTGTTGCTTGTAAAGGGTGGAAGTTATCACAATTAGATGTGAAGAATGCATTCTTGAATGGAGACGTTGCAGATGAAGTGTACATGGAGCAACCAGAAGGTTTCATGGATTCAATTGGATCAGATTATGTGTGCAAGCTCAAGAGAGCTTTGTATGGGTTGAAGCAGGCCCCAAGAGCATGGAATTACAGGCTTTTTAAGTTCTTGAATGAATAATTTCAAGCATCAAAGGCAGATGGTAGCTTGCTAGTGACGGCAAGTGAAAATGGATACATATACATGTGTATTTATGTTGATGATATTATTGTCACATGTACAGATGCTCAAGGAATCAATGAGCTTAAGAAACAAATAGAGAAGGAATTTAAGATAAGTGATTTGGGAAGCTTATCTTATTTCTTAGGAATGCAGATTGTGTATACTCAACATGGAGTATATGTTACACAAGAGAGGTACTTGAAGAATCTTCTGGTCAAGTTCAACATGGAGGATTGCAAGCCTTCAACTACACCATTGGAGGTAAATCATAAATTGAGCAGGTATGGAGGTGAAGACTTTAATGACATGAAAAGATATCAGAGTTTGGTAGGTAGTTTAATCTATGCTACCTTGACAAGGCCAGATCTCTCATATGCAGTAGGTGTGTTATCACAATTTATGCATTGTCCAAAGAAGAGTCATTGGATTGAAGCTCAAAAGGTACTTAGATATATCAAAGGAACCCTAAGTGAAGGTCTATATTATGGATTTACTTCTGATACAAGAATTAAAGTGTTTAGTGATGCAGATTGGGCAAGTGATTCAGATGATAGAAGGTCTACTCATGGGTATCTCTGTTATATTGGAGACAAGTTAGTTTCTTGGTGCTCAAAGAAGCAGCATACAGTTGCTTTGTCATCTACAGAAGCTGAGTATAAAGGAACGGTAGAGGCTGCAAAAGAAGTGATATGGTTAAAGACTTTGATGAAGAGTTTTGGAATTGATCAGAGTACTCCAATTATTTTTGGAGATAATATGAGTTCATTATATTTGGCAGCTAACCCTGTTTTTCATGCCAAGACTAAGCATATAGAGATTCAGTATCATTTCTTGAGAGAAAAGGTACTAGACAAAGAGATTGAAGTGTTGTATACTCCAACAAAAGATCAAGTTGCAGATATGATGACAAAAAGCCTGGATGGACCTAAGCTATAGAGATTCAAATAGATGGCAGGAGTGAAGAAGAATGGAATAATCATAATTAGTGATTGAGGGGGAGCTGTTGCAACAAAACAATCACAAATTGATGATTACAAAGAGCTTGAAGCAATTCTATGATCAGCTTGAAGTTCAAGAAGTCATTTGAGAAAGTGAAGAGATCTCAGAAGTGAAGCTTGTATACATATGTACATTACAGTTGGAAATTCTTGTAATCTGACTATAGATAATCCTTATGTTAGCCGGCCGCCGGAGTGAGACTCGCATAACGGAAATCTTTGTAAAACACGCGTGAAAGGTTGTTACGCGCATTCTTGTAAAAGCTTATATAAAGCAATGAAAAAAGAGATGCGAGAGACGTGATTTGTTTTGGAAATTCACCAGACTGTTCGTCTGTGTGTGGTCTGAACGTTAGTTAATCTTGTTATTTCTGAGTTGTCTAAGTGACCTGTGTATCTGTTGGTCTGATCTTTGTCTGCATTTGTTCTTGTTGATAGTCGTGCGGTTGCAAACTTGTCCCGTTTCAGCAACTCATCTGTCGTAGGTCCGACGTTTTGTCTGTGAATCTTTACTGGAAGTGTGGTTTTATGTGTTGGGCTAATTGATTGTCTTGGGATGATCCACCAGATGGTTAACCAGTTCTGTGCGTAGAAGATAGTAGTTCTGGTACTACGGGGAGTACGTTGTTTTAATACTTACTCTGTCGTGGTATGGTAAGTTAATGTCGCCGTAAGAAGCTTAAGTGGTATAAATGGTCTTTAGAATTTTGGTCCTTCATGACTATATTCGCTGTGACGCCGATTGTAGAATGGTTGTGATATCTATCTGAACGAGTGACTTTGATTCTTGTGCTAAGGTTTCTAGCGCATTAAGTATTGAAGTAGTTGAGCATAAGCAAATCTTGTTAAGTTCCAGTAGACCCCTGTATCTGATGTAGTTGTATTGGGAAAACTAGTATAGGGTCTCTGTTCTTACAGACCCCTTCCACTCCCAAGAACCCAAGGACTAGGTAAAATGCTCTTCCGATAGTTGGAAAAGGCACTTTACCAACCACCGATTAACACTGGCAATCCCACTGGGGATATCAAGATTTCCGTTCACTGATGCAAGAAGTATCAAGATCACCATTTGTGTGACGAACGTAATATTTAGAACGCACGCTGATCGATTGCAAGGATAGTCATTGTTTTTGGACAACTGTAAAGAAGTATAGTACGAGTAGTATATGCCGGTTACTCGATCCGGTGAGACGTATCCGAAGCACAAACAATCAAGAATACCTAATCTACTAAGAATGCCTCCAGGAGGTAGAAGTGCAGGAAGATCCAAACCTGTTGACAAGGAGGAAAGAAACGTTACCGACGATTCCGGTCATATTCTGGTTGATTTTTCTACATCTTTGATAAATTCCGATACTGTTTCGGCACGATCTGTCGAAAATACAGTAATTCCAGAATCTACCAGGACGCAATCTGAAGTTAGCTTACCCGCTTTGATTGGAGATTCAAAATTGTTAACAAATAGCAACGATTTTACCAAAGAAGGCAGTAAAGAAAAGAAAACAGTCTGCACTGGTGGAAAATCGACACCTTTCGGTGACATTTCGGTGCAGTTATCCGGTACCAGATTACCACTTTTTGGTAAATCTTTAACCCACACACCGCTATTAGGGGTAAGCCTTCCTACGGTCGACTTCAAAAAGGAGGGAACTGTGTTCGAAGCCGAGGTTCGTAACATACTAAGCAAGATTATCAGACCAAAAAGAACACAGGCTGAGGAGACAGATTTTGAAGATTCAGATATTCAACCGTGGAACACAGGAGATAGTCACCATACAATCAGCAGCACGATGAACGACCAACAACAGCAACAAGTATGTCCACCCAGGCCACCGCCGACAGGTGTAACGTACACTAAATCCGGTGGATTTCCAGGGGATGACCCAGACGCACATGTACGCACTTTTGAGATTAGTTATGCAGTACTCAATCACCCCATTGAACCGGCGTATAAGGCTATCGTTTTCCAGTCCACCTTGGTCAATGAAGCCACTAGATGGCTTACAGAGTATGATATAAATCACTTCGGCACCTATGAAGCAGTAAGGGATGCATTTCTGCAAAGATTTAGACTAAAGAAGAATCCCGCAGAAATTTTCGACTACTTACAAAACAATAGACAGAAGGTAAACCAAACAGTGCAAGAATACGCCACTTTATTCAGAATACACTTGTGGCAATTGCCACCAGCACATGCCAACCTGCCGGATGACGTCATTACTCAATGGTTTATTAGTGGACTGAATCCACAACTCAAACAGATCATGATTATTCGGTGTGTCGGAGCAATGACCCTAGATGCAGTAATTGCGATGGCTCTACAACTAGAAAACAAAGTCGGGGGATTTACAGAAGATCTGGAGTGGTTAAAGACAAACAAAAACGGGGCAGAAGATCTAACAAGGCAAATGTATTGCACCACCTGCAAGAATTCGGGCCATACGAGGGCCACTTGTGCACTGAATCAGCTATTTTGTGCCATCTGCAACACCACCGGACACACCACCGAAATTTGCGCCTATAACGCTAAAGTACAAGGGACAGCGACGGTCAATGCAATTATACAGGAACCAAGGCAACCAGCCAATCACTATGTGCCTCCGCAGATGAGAAACAACCAGCAACAAGGTTATCGAAATTACAGAGGACAGAGGAACAACAACTATAACGCAAACCGTTGGCAGACCGTACAGACACCGGAAAACCCCAATTTGCCACCACCGCACTGTCATTTTTGTGGTGAATTCGGACACATTAGAAGGTTCTGCAAAGACGCAGCTGAGTATGACCAAAGGAAGAAGGAACGGCAAAATCCGATGACAAATATGGTTCAGACCACGCCGGTAGAAACACAAGCTGCCGTTGTTCAGACCAGATCTGGTAGACCATTACAACCAGCGGTTGAGATATTTGAACCCGGCATTCAAGAACAGAAACGAACATATGAAAAGGCTAATCAATGGATCGCATCAGAACCACCAGTGTTTCCCGACCCAATTCCGATAACCCAAGCTCCGTTAACTCAGGGAGCAACACGAGATCATGCTGCTAACATAGAAGCAGAAACATCATCTGTAGCAGGTACATCAGCACCAGCTGGTGCATCATCTTCAAAATCGACGGAAATTACAAATCAATCACAACGAGCCTGGGAGATTCTATCCAAAGCATCCATTGCACTTCCTCTTGGCCAATTACTGGCATTAGTACCAGGAGTCCGCCAGCAATTCCAACAACAATTTGCTGCCGAATCTGCTTGCATTCCGGCCACCGCAACTGTACAACCGAAACCAGATTCTATGGTTGATCATTCAGTTCCTCTGATTACGGTATGGTATAATAGTCATAAAATCACACAGGTATTAATTGATGGAGGGTCTGGTGTGAATATTGCCACTGCTGCACTATGCAAGAAACTAGGATGGACTAAAATAGAACCGGTTCAATTTTTTTTTAGAATGCCTGACCAGTCCAGAGTCCACCCAGTAGGGCTTGTTCGGAACATACCAATAACTTTGCAAGGCACCACATTTAAGATGACCTTTGTCGTCTTAAAATTGCCCGAATCCACCCTGGATTACAATCTCCTTTTCGGTCGCCCTTGGCTGAAACAAGCTAAGGTGATACAAGACTGGTCCGCACAGGAGCTCACGTTCAAGGATAAAAATCGAAGATGTGTTGTAAAATTAGACGCTATACAGCCCTGTGAATTACATGCTAGACCATATTTCGCAGAGCCCGTTCATATGCTAGACGGACTATCAGATGACGAAGAAGAAGAGTTTTTAAAGAACAACATTGATCTGATTTCCTTAGGAACCGTTGACCTACAAGCTGCTGTAGATAATTGGAGCCCCTCAGTCTGCTCAATGACACCTGTAACAGAAGAAGATAAGAAAGAAGATATTGCTGCTACAGACGACGCCGAACTACAACAACTTTTTAAACCAGCAGATGACGCCGAGAAGCCGCGACAATTTTATGTGCCAGAAGATCAGTTAGTAACTTATAATTTGGGAGATGCAAACCACCCACGCCCAGTCAGATAAAAGAAAACTTACCAGAAAAATTTCAAGCAGAATTACTTCAGCTTCTCAGGGAATTTTTTGACATTTTTGCTTGGGATTATAAGGATATGAAGGGTCTGGATCCGCGCATCTATCAACACAGGGTTATGCTCAAGCCGGAAACAAGGCCAATTAAACAATCCAGCTATCGAATGAACCCGAACTATGCAGCACAGGTAAAGGCAGAATTGGATAGGCTATTGAAGGTTGGATTCATTGTACCTATAGAGCACGCGGAGTGGATATCACCAATTGTTATTGTACCAAAAAAGAACAAGCAGCTCCGCATTTGTGTAGACTACCGGAAGCTGAATGCAGCTACGGTTCCAGATCCATTCCCATTACCTTTCCTGGACACCATGCTTGATAGGATGGCAAGGCACGAAATGTATTCATTTTTAGATGGATACAGCGGATATAATCAAGTTAGGATGGCTGAACAGGACATTCCGAAGACCGCCTTCATCACCAACTGGGGTGTGTTCGCATGCACTGTTATGTGGTTTGGTTTACGAAATGCTCCCAGTACTTTTCAAAGATGCATGCAAGAGATATTCTCACCTTACCTTACTTCATTTATGCAAGTTTATCTTGACGATTTTTCAGTATTTGGCCAAATGATAGTACATCTGTTCCATTTACGGTGCTGTTTTGAAAAATGCAGAAAATACAAGCTCTGTTTAAATCCAAACAAGTCTGTATTCGCGGTCTCCTGTGGAAAATTACTTGGTCATATTGTGTCTGCGCAAGGCATTCAGGTAGATCCCAATAAGATTTCAGCAGTATTAGAAGCACCTGCACCAACAACACCTAAAGAAGTAATGCGCTTTATGGGCCAAGTTAGATGGCATGGACGACACTTACGGTGGCTTGCCCATTTAGCAGTACCACTGAACAGAGTAATCACCAAGACCCCACGACAATTTGAATGGACTAAGGAGTGCCATATAGCGTTTGATCGATTAAAGTGTTTATTAACACAGGTTCCCATATTACAACCCCCCGACTGGGATCACCCCTTCCATGTATTTGTTGATGCTTCAGATATAGCTATTGGCAGCGTCCTAATGCAACCGACCAATAATTGGTTCAGACCTGTGTATTATGCCAGTCAAAGATTAGCCCCTGCTGAACGGAATTACTCGGTAACAGAACGAGAATGTTTAGGTCTAGTATATTCGGTCAAAAAGTTCAGACATTATCTACTGGGCCGTAAGTTTACTTTCCACACAGATCATGCTGCACTTATTTATCTAGTTCGGCAACAACATTTGGGAGGACGATTAGCACGATGGGTGCTGCTTTTGCAAGAATTTGACTATGAAGTTATACATAGACCAGGCACCTCACACGCCTTAGCAGATTTTCTATCTCGCCTAGATTCCGGTGAGGCTCCGGCAGGTGTAGATGACACCACTCCAGCGATCTATACTTCTGAACCAACTCACGATGAAAGCATCGACCTGCCTATGCCAACTAATTATTATGATCAGATATTGAACTTTCTCAATAATGGATACCTGCCATCCCAAACTTCTACAGCAATACGCAGAAAAGTTGCAGCATTCAGCCGCCGATTCCGGTTGATTGCTGGTGAAATATATTATGTGGATCATACCGGAATTCTACTTCGTTGTATTCCTCCACACGAAGCAAACTCAGTCATCACTTTGGCTCACTCGATCCCGACAGGAGGTCATTTTGCTGTTGATTTAACCCACCGGAAAATTCTGCAGAGTGGACTCTGGTGGCCGACTATGTACAGGGATGTGTTGTAGTTTGTCAAATCCTGTGATAATTGCCAAAGAACCGGACATCCATTACAGCATCATCATTTTCCTCTTCAACCTGTATTGCCATTAGAACCCTTCCGGACATGGGGTTTGGATTTCATTGGTCCTATTACACCACCCTCAGTTCTCAACAATAATCACTATATCTTAACATGCACTGATTATGCAACAAGATGGGCAGAAGCATGGGCTTTACGATCAGCTACAGCTGTTGTGGTAGCAAAGTGCCTACTGACAGATGTTTTTCCAAGATTTGGTTTACCCCTCGAACTGGTGACAGATCAAGGCACTCATTTTGCTAATAACTTGATAAAGGTACTTACACATTCGTTCCAGATTACTCATAAATTTAGTTCTCCATATTATCCGCGTGCTAATGGTCTGGCCGAGAGTACCAACAAGTCTTTGCTAAATATACTTCAAAAATTGATTATGGACGCACCAGAAAGATGGGATCAATTGTTACCTGCTATACTGTGGGCATACCGAACAACTTATAAGGTAACCACAGGACTGACTCCTTTCAAATTAGCCTTTGGAATCGAAGCTATAGCACCAATGGAGATAGTGGTGCCAAGTTTAAGAGTAGCTATCAACCAGAAATTACTACCAGAAGATTCTCTGTCATTTCGGTTGGAGACCCTCAGAGAATTAGACGAACATCGATGGCACAGTTTTATGACTAT
The DNA here is from genome assembly GCA_020310875.1 of Ceratopteris richardii. NCBI lineage: Eukaryota > Viridiplantae > Streptophyta > Polypodiopsida > Polypodiales > Pteridaceae > Ceratopteris > Ceratopteris richardii. The sequence goes on from CM035418.1 coordinate 100,734,389, forward strand.
GAGGGAAGTACAGCTAAGACAAGCCAAAATACATGATAGACATCTACGAACTCCAATTTTTACGGTAGGACAGCTTGTCCTCTTTTACAATGCGAAATCGAATCGCTCTGCCGGCAAGTTTAAGCTACGATGGTTTGGCCCTTATCAAATAACGGAACAGGTGGGCACTGCAACATTTCGGTTGACCACATTAACCGGAATTCCCTTGCCAAAAGTAATAAATGGTTCGATGCTGCGACCATATCGACAAGCATCACATCAGCGATAAGACGTTACGCGGAGTACCGCGACTTTTGACGTTCTTTTTTCAGTCCTTCTCTTTTCTTTTAATTTTGCATAATCAATAAAATAAGTGTAAATATCCGCGTCTTGAACTCTATTTATAACTAAAGCCGCCCGGTCTTTTTCAAGCCGTTCATGCATGCACTCCATAGTTAAGAAATAATCATATCCACATCGCGGGATAATTTATTATGATTGATTTCTCTTAGTTGCAGTGCATCTACATAATCTTCGCCAGTCCGCCGAAAAATGCTATTGTATTTGTGTAAGTGTGATCTGTGATTACCCTGTGTTTGCGTGATTGTGCTTGCTGACTGTATCGTGCCATGGAAGCTTTGGCAAACTATGCCGCTTTCCATGACGGACTCCCTACCGATGTAGGAGAGTACCTGCGCATCCGAGGATTATCCAACTTCGCTGAGCTGCCATGGCACTCAGTGGAGAATCACCCTTTCTTTGCCCGAATAATCTCCGCCATCGCCAACACACCTACGACAGAGAAAATGTGGCCTATCACCTCTTTACCCTCCCGAGTAGTAATCACATTTCAAACATTTGCTCAGTCGTTTCGACTTCCTGCACAAGGCAAACAAAATGGCACAAACCTTCCCATAGCCACCATGAAACAGTTATTTCCTAGGTATTTGTCGAACGAGTACGCCATTCTTTGTAGACCTGAACCTGAGAGAACCGCACTCCAATTCCTAGTAGCCATACTCAACCTCCAGAAACGAACTTATGGAATATCACGCGCATTCTACTCAGCCCTCGACTTAGCTTCACGAGAACCGGTAAACTTTGCAACATACTACTTCAGCCGTATACACAAAGAATGCGTAGCCATTATGAAGCAGGTGAACAAAGGAAACACGCCAAGATCTAGGTTGCCACATATCCTGTCATTTCTCTTCCCCACCATCCTTGCAGCACAACCACCACCGAGAGGCCCGGTCCTAAGACAGGAAGAATCCGTACAGCTGTTAGAAGACGATGAGGAAGACGAAGAAGAAATCAACCAGCTATTCCGAAGAAAAAGAATCAGGATAAGTTCCTCTGAAAGCGAAGCACTAGGCTCAGCCGGAGAAGATGAAGAAATAAATAAAGAAGTAGGTACGCAAGAAGAAGACACATTCCACGACACCAACACCTCGATGCAACATGAGTCATCTGCACAAACATCAGCATCGGAGCAGCAATAGCAACAAGACCAGACCGAAACAGAAACAGTCTCGACTAAACAGATATCTCAGCAACAAACGGAGCCACAAAACCAAGAAGATAAACAACAAGTAGCTAAGGAAGCTTTAGAAACACTGCTTAAAGCAGTTGAGTCCGCAGCAACCGAAAATGCAGAATCGGAGCAACCGACAAAAGAAAAGGTAATACAATCTAACCCTATCCTCCCTCCTCCCTCACCCAAACATCCACTCAAACCCATCTCACCTGTCTACCCCACTCACCCTGCTGAAACCACTGCATCCTCAACCTCATCACCCACTTACTCGCCACCAAACTCCCAACAACTCCACGCCGAAACCTCTTCGACACCTTCACTTCCGGCCATCCCAGCAAATTCTGATTTAGCTGCAATAGGACATATGCTCATCAACTTATCACAACAACTGCCGCGGCAACTGAAACAACTCACAGACTCTGTGCAAGATGATTTTCAACACAAACTAGAAGTAATGGAGGCAGACATCACACCCCTCCAAGAGGAATTACACACAGTAAAGGCCGAAAACCATGCACTTAATGAACAGGTCAAGCAGTTACACGCAATAATAAGAGAACAAGAAGATATTACTACCCAACGAGATGAAGCACTGAATGCAGTATACGCAAAGGAAGAATTGCTGATGGCTGCAGACGCAGAGCTCACTAACCTAAAGCAAGCACTCAAAGACGCTGAAGATGTCAGAATTGCCTTAGGTAACCTGCTGGAAGAAACGAGACTTCAGTTACAGGAGAAAGACCAGCAAAACCAGGAACAACAAAGAGAACTTAAAGAGATGAAACATGAACTTCACACGACAAAAGAACATTTATCAAGTGTAAATAATATACTTCACAAGTATCTGATAAAAGAGCCGTAAATACAGAAGCAGATAGCAGCTATTAAAGCAGAAAGAGATGCTTATTACAAAACGATAGAATTTCAGAACCAACAATTTGAAAGAGTAGATAATCAAATACGCAATAAGAAGGACCAGATCATTGATCTGCAGAAGCAACTAGCTGACATGAAATCATCCCGAGATGCTGCGATGGCCAATGACTTCTACTTACAGGAAACATTTTTACAAACCCAAGCCGAAAGTTTGCTCGTCGAAACCATAGCCCTAAGCTATGTTAGAACAGATGCACAACTCCTAGAGCAAGATACACTTAAACAACTATTAGAAACATTAAAGAAAAAGATCACCCGTACATTTAGATTAGCCCGAAATATGTATTTAGAAGGAATAGTCGAAGAATAGTAACCCTGTAATAACTTGCGGGTTCGGGTCCACCCGTGCGTGCCAGTGTTAGCCGGCCGTCGGAGTGAGACTCGCATAACGGAAATCTTTGTAAAACACGCGCGAAAGGTTATAAAGCAATGAAAAAAGAGTGAGACTCGCATAACGGAAATCTTTGTAAAACACGCGCGAAAGGTTGTTACGCGCATTCTTGTAAAAGCTTATATAAAGCAATGAAAAAAGAGACGCGAGAGACGGGATTTGTTTTGGAAATTCACCAGACTGTTTGTCTGTGTGTGGTCTGAACGTTAGTTAATCTTGTTATCTTTGAGTTGTCTAAGTGACCTGTGTATCTGTTGGTCTGATCTTTGTCTGCATTTGTTCTTGTTGATAGTCGTGCG
>CM035418.1:100757530-100765030 GCA_020310875.1 Ceratopteris richardii
TTTGCACGCTCAATATGTCTCTTCTTTTCAATGAGTGCATGCATCCAGCTTTTACTTTGATCAACCACACTTCCACATCTTTCTGTATTGTTTTTATCTTCATATGGTGATTGTTCTGCACCATACACTGTTACAGTAGATAGATTAGGCACCTGCAATAAGAAACTGCATCCCTCTTTAGGCTCCCACCCAAGAGAAGATGAATACTGCTTTGCAAATAAAAGGGTTATTTCATCAACCCTCCTCATCAAGAATACATGGTTGAAACTAATATTGTGCAATGGAGCCAAAACCTTAGCACTGTTATCAAGGCCCATTGAGCAAAAGTGCTTAAAGTCATAAATCTGTGTGAGGTGTTGAACTTCTGGTTTTGGAGTATATGCTTCTGAAATCAGCTCAGATAAAATCGGAAGAGTAAAAGCATTGTTACGTGCCAACTTCTTAGAGAAAGTACTGAACATTTGATCAATGTGATCATGAGTGTGGCCAACCAGAAGAAAATTTACCTTAACCTTCTGAAATACCTGTTTTTCAACAAGCATGCTTAAATATCCAAAGACTGTAGAATTTTTATTCTCTCTTGGAGTATTATCTAGTTGCAAATATAGAGTTGGTGGCAAAAGACCCTTCCATGATTGCAAAACACGATGAATGACAGTAACTGTAAGGTTTGGATCATTATGCACATTCGGATATGTGAAGAAAACCTTGGACATTACAGTTCCATTGTATACCAAAGCGCCAACCAAATGCATTTGCACAAGGACTTCATCTCCAATGTCCTTAGGGATGCGATAAAAATGTGGCAAACAAGTTTTTTTCTGATCCATACCATCGATCAACAAACACATATAACGCTCCGGATTTCTGAGTGCCTTACTTCGATGATGAATTGCTTTCTTTCTCTCTAATGCTTGACTCTCACGATGGTTGTTAAGAAGGTTTTTAAAATTATGCTTTTCCTGTGGTGTTGTAGCCCCTTTTGCCATGTTTTTCAAAGTGGCGCAAACTGAACATTCACCCATTCTAACTTTACGAGGAATAGAAACATTGTTAAACTCTTCCTTCCATAATCGAGTAAAGTGACGATACAACACATACTTCTCATTTCTATTTTCCATGTCTTCTCTATATATTTGAAATACCTCTCGACGAGTAAAGTTATCTGACAAGTGCAACCTTCCAGTTGTAGGCATAACTTCACAATGCAAGCTAAAATAGTTCATCATCCAATTCATTGCATGACGTCCAACAGATCCTTTGGTCCCAACATGGAACGTATCCAAAATGAGATCCCCATTCAAAAACCCTTGTTGAACCCTATGTATTCTAAAATTTCCTACACCCATTGCAATTTTAAATGCAGCCCTACAGCATGGCATCCCTTGAGTAAAGAAATATTCAAAACCAACACGCGTTACTGACATGTTATCCTCAATCATTTGCATGCAAGAAACAAGGTATATATCTTGCCTTTCACTATCTAAATGGAGGAATTTTTCTCTTATGTGCTTTAGTTTCTTCATCCCTAAATTATACAAGCATTTCAAACCACAACAATGCTTCACAATATCCAATGCAATCTGTCTATCTGAAGTAAGAAATTTAAATCTTTTTCGACTTACTTCACGAGACCTTCTTTTAAATCGTAGATTGAGCTTGCTTTGCTTTTTCGTTGCTCCACATGCACTTGAATCAGAAGGGAGATCAATGGTTGGATCAGATGGGAGATCAAGAGGTGCATTTGTATGAGCAGCATTGCACTGTGAATTGGATAACTTAAATGACTCAACAGAAAACATGGAATCATCAGCACGTTCTAAATCATAGGGATCATCACTTCTCTGGAAAGGCTCAACTGAGAACAATGAATCAATATGAGCAGAGGAAGCTGATGCCCAAGCATCCACTGAAAAGATTGAGCTCATCTTCACTGAGTTCAGAGAAGACTGAAGATGAATGACCTTTTTAAATAAGTAGAAATCCGAGATCAAGTGAAGATATCACATCAAATGTCACATCAAGAAGATATGAAATCAAAAGCTTATTAAAGTACATTAAATAACATAAAACATCAAATTACATCAAATCACTTAATTACTCAAATATACACTAATAAGGGAACCAAAGATTTGATTCACTTTTGATTCAAATGATCTTTTTCTAACTTCATATGAGTCATTCAGTCTAAGCATTGTGAATGAATCAAAATATATCAAAGTTGTGTTCCAATAGGAATATATAATAAAATTGTTTGGATGAAATTTTACAAGAAGAAATTTTACAACTGGAATATATCCAAGTTGAGTTCCAACTGGAATATGCTATGCCATTGAACACTATACAAGAAGAAATTTTACATTTGGTTAAGATTTCAAGGATTAGGTTTTATTGTGGTCTTGGCTAGATATCAAAGAGGTAGATGAAAGTATATTGAAAAAGAATTATGTGTAAAAGAGGCACACAGAAAGTATATTCATACATTGATTTTCCATTTCAACAATGTGTTACAAGATAAATGTGAATATGAACTAAAGTGTGGAGGATAACACTATAAAGATGTCATTAATCTCACAACTTAGACCTAATTTTCTCCCAAGCAACAGAATCTAAGAAAAAACATCTACATGAGATTAGAAATCCTCATGTACATACCATACTGTTGCCATTGAAGTTTAATTTCCATGCAAATGTATATAAATAGTTGCAAGGTTCTGTACTAGAATGTTTATTCAAAGTGATTTTCCATTTCAAGAGTGAGTTACAAGATAAATGTGAATATGAACTAAAGTGTGGAGGGTAATACTATGAAGATGTCATTAGTCTCCCACATTTAACACAACTTTGACTTGATTTTCTCCCAAGAAAGAGATTCTTAGAAACAAATCTCTACATGAGTTGAGACATCCTCATGGACATACCATACTCTTGCCATTGAAATGTAATTTCTATGCAAATGTATATAAATAGTTGTAAGGGTCTATGAATATTTCATTAAAGTGGCTCTGAAACAGCCTATTTGTGTGGGTGCTATTCCCTGGTTAGATAAGTTGACAGATTTAGTTAGCAAGTGGACTCATTCAGTTAGATCTAGTTAGTTTCTGGTTCAAGTTACCCAATTGCCTATAAATACCAGAGGAGGAGATCATTCTCATTTTCAAAATCCACGAGCAAGAGAGAGCAGCAGAGCACAGACAGCCATGGAGCACAGAGGTCAGCATACCAGCAAGCCAAGCCTGATGGAGAAGAAGAATGTTGGCAAAAGTACCAAGAGGTAGACAAAATCATAACTAAAAAAAAGATTCCAAAAAGATTCCCTCTGTATGTCTGTGTAAATTTCTCATTTTTAGGTCTCTATTTTTCTTGCCTGTCGAAATATGGATCCAAAGCATGTACAGGTCGATGCCTGGCATCGACTTTAAGGTGTAAGTCGATGCCAGGCATCGACTTAGGATTGCAAGTCGATGCCAGGCATCGACTTGCAGCCCCAAGTCGATGCCTGGCATCGACTTGCAGCAGCAAGTCGATGCCAGGCATCGACTTGTGGGTGCAAGTCGATGCCTGGCATCGACTTGCAGCCCCAAGTCGATGCCTGGCATCGACTTGCTCCTGCAAGTCGATGCCTGGCATCGACTTGCTCCTGCAAGTCGATGCCTGGCATCGACTTGTGGGTGCAAGTCGATGCCTGGCATCGAATTGCAGCCCCAAGTCGATGCCAGGCATCGACTTGGTCCAAAAAAAACGATGCCAAGCATCGACTTGCCAGCATCATCATGCACTGAAAAGTCGATGCCAGGCATCGACTTTTGGGTGCAAAATCGATGCTTGGCCTCGGCTTTTGGGCCCAAATCGATGCTTGGCATCGACTTTTGTGCCCAAGTCGATGCCAGGCATCGACTTTGTGTTCAAGTCGATGCCAGGCATCGACTTGAGGGTAAAAGTCGATGCCAGGCATCGACTTGGCCCAAAAGTCGATGCCAGGCATCGACTTGGGCCCTCAAGTCGATGCCTGGCATCGACTTGCACACAAAGTCGATGCCTGGCATCGACATGCACTTAAACATCGATGCCTGGCATCGACCTGAAGCTGAAAATCCATGCCTTGCATGGACATGGGCTGATATTTCTTATTGCTTGATATTTCCAATTGCTTTCAGGGATGCGGAGTACAAGGATGAAAGGCCCATTAAGAAGCTCAGAGTCACCATGGGCTCTGCTGACCAGCAACGTGACAAAGGCAGTGGTCACCAAGCAAAGGCAAAGAAAATTATTGCACCATTATCCTCTGAGAAGGCCAGCAACCCACTAGGAATATCCTCAGGTGGACAGAGTAGCATTAAAATTCCTGTGGAGGATCCAAGTATGAAGGAAAGGTCGAGGGAGACAGAGGTCACGAAGACAGATCGTCCACTTCGGGACATGACAAATCTCGAATGGTGCCTTCAGTACGTGGAAGAGAAGAATGCAGTCCTCCTTGTGTTCGCAGGGGCCTATGGCAGAGGAAAGATCACGACAACACAAGGTTTTCAGTATGGCCTTGTTTACAAATTGGATTATGAAGATGAAGATTCTGACAACCTGCTTTTCTTGGTGGAGACATCCAAGGGATTAAGAAATGTCATATGCAAGATGGAATTCTTGTGCCCAGAGTGCTGTGTTCCAGAGGAGCTAGCTCAGATGTGCAGAGACTCAGTGAATTTCATCAAGGACCTGATGCCATGGATACAGGGCAATATCATGCCAACACAGCACAAGAAGACGACCCCTGTAAAGGCAAAGGGTAAGCAGAGTGTGCAGAAAAAGCCCCAAAAGAAAAAGAAGATAATTGCAGAAGAGGACTTTTCTGACTCAAGCTCTAGCTCTGGGGACATTATTGTTGCACCTGGTGGAGAGCTTGCATCTGGTGTGCTTGGCACTGAGCAGAATAAGATGAGGGAGGACATAGCTAGAAGAAAAATTGTGAAGAAGGGGCAGTTGTTCCACCTGCCTATTAATATTATCCACAGGCCACCAGTGGATCCAGTCACAGGGAGGAGGCCCCTTGAGATCAGGGAGCCACATAATTTGCATGTCCAAAATCTTAAGAAGAAAATGAAAATTAATCCTCATGCTACTGTTGTGCCATTCCTTGTAATGGTGGATCCGCATGAGTGCAGCTGTGTGGAGGATTTCAATGAGAATTTGTTTGAGGAGTACACTTATTATGTGATTGGAGGTTCACACTCTGCAGAGGCTCGTAGACAGTTAGTGAAGGAGCACCCTACTACATTTTTCTTTAGGTATGCAGAGTGTAAGATATATGCTGGTCTTACAACTGAGGAAGCCAAGCTTCTTGCTTGGGATCACAACAACGATAATGACTACAGGCAGAAAATGTCCTCCATAGAGAGAATTCGGTTCTTCCACCATGAATACGAAGATTGTCTTGTGAAGGAAGCTGGGAGAATACATCCCAATCTACGAAAGCAATGCCTTATTGAGGTTGGAATTGCATTGGATGAGAATAGAAAATCAGATGCTTTGAGGAAATATGACCCATGGTTTCAACTGGCATTCAGATCAGGTGAGATCTGGGATCTTCAGGATAGAATCTTCACAATGTGGGAGCATAAGGAAGTCAAGGGCCAGAAGCAACGAAAGTCGAGGCCAGACCCACAAATTGATCTGAGGGGAAAGGGAAGGAAAGTTGACCTTTCACTTGAGGAGGCTCCTGAGGACATGAAGCTGACCCCATGGAGGGCCCTTCAAGGAATCAAGGATGATACATTGATCATATCAACCTTGTCAAGGGTAATCTCAAAGGAGTTGAGCCTCGAGGAGATGGTCACTGAGCTCAATAAGTATGTATGTTATTCTCAGATCCTTTTTCCCTCCTCCCATGCTTCTTGTCTAACCTAGTCTCTTTTATATTTATGTGTCTGTAGTCATAAAGTGTACATGAAGATTCAGGAGGTGATGATGAAGAGGCTGGGTTGCTTTTCTTGGACAGAGGTCCAAGCAGACTATCCAACCACATCATCCTACAAAGCCTTATCAGAATATTTCATCCTGTTTCGTGATTGGGTAGATTCTCTTATCAGAATATTTCATACTAAACAATTTGATGCATTGCATGGCATCAACATGGGGGCATAAGTCGATGCCTGGCATCGACTTGGGGGCATAAGTCGATGCCTGGCATCGACTTCCAGCATAAGTCGATGCCTGGCATCGACTTGGGGGCATAAGTCGATGCCTGGCATCGACTTGCAGCATAAGTCGATGCCTGGCATCGACTTGCAGCATAAGTCGATGCCTGGCATCGACCTGCAACAAAAGTCGATGCCTGGCATCGACCTCGTGGCAAAAGTCGATGCCAGGCATCGACTTAGGTCCCTAGGTCGATGCCAAGCATCGATTTTTAGTAGAAGGTCGATGCCTAGCATCTACCCCAACAAGAAATCGATGCCATACATCCGTTCTTTATGTTCTGTTTGCTGTACTGAAGAGCTCTTCTAATTGTTTTTCCAATTTGTTCTGCAGAAACCAAGGAAAAGTAAGTCTACAGAGGTACTAGATGACTGCCCCCCTGCATTCCTTGCTCACATTCAAAGAGCAAGGCATGAGAAATCTAGACTGAAAGCGAGGGAGATGGATTTTGATGATGAACCCGATCTTAAATGTTTCTCCAATCCCCTAGACCCCCTTAGGCCTGTATATTACAATGTGTTCTGTAGTGATGTAAATAATATTTGTTCTGTTGTGCCTAGAAAACATTTCTCCCTTCTCATAGCGGACATACCCTATGGATTTAGGATGTTAGGATCAGTTAATGATGATGAACCCTTCAAACACCCTCAGATTCGGAAGATGGTCACTGATTTTGCAGAGTTAACTATGTCTCCTCTCTGGAGGATAGTAATTTTCCATAGCAGAGACCAATCTTTCTCTGTTTCAACTGCTTTGAAAGCAAGATGTCATGCTGTCGAGTGCCTCACTTGGTAAGTAATCTTCTTTCTATCTCCATGGCTTTCATGATGCCCTATGTGACTCATAGTTCTTTTTTGCAGGGTGAAGACAAACGTAAATCACACTCCTTTGCATCGGTTTGTGAGTGCCACTGAATGCATTACAGTGGGCTATTATGATGAAGTAAGCAAAAGGAGAGTCAGGGAGCATTGCAATGAGAATGGGATCTCAAATGTGCTCATGTTCCCAGCCGTTACCAAGAAACTTCGTCATGTAGCTGGGGACATGACATTGGTTAACCCTTATCAGAAGCCACAAAAACTCATAATGAGATTGCTTCAGCTATTTTCCAATGATGATGACTGGGTCCTAGACCTTTTTTCGGGCACAGGTAATTTCAATTTTCACAATTTTCATTAGTCATTGTTGATTGAGGCCTCTAATAGGTTTTCTGCTGTTTCAGGAACGACTCTGGCTTGCTCCTTAAAGATGTTCAGGCACTGCATAGCTGTGGAGAAGGATGATGCTCAAGTGAGCTTCATTAGAATGAGA
>CM035418.1:100770030-100775030 GCA_020310875.1 Ceratopteris richardii
TACATGCTGGTTACTCGATCTGGTGAAACGTATCCAATGAACCGACAGCCTTGGGTACCTAATTTGCTAAGGACGCCTCCAAGAGGTAGAAGCACAGATAGGTCTAACCCAGTTGTCAAGAAAGTGAAGAACCCTAGTAGCGATTCCGGTCATATTCCGGTGGAACGTACTACATCTTTGGCAGATTTCGGTGCAATTTCGACACAGTCTGTCGAAGGTATAGTAACTCCAGAATCTACCAGGATGCAACATGAAGTTAATTTAACACCATTAGGTCAAGATTCGAATTTGTTTGCGAACAAAAACCTCTTGGCCAAAGCCATCAGTGAAGGAGAAAAATTACTTTGTTTTGGTGAAAATCGACACCTTCCGGTGTTATTTCGGTACAAGTTACTGAGAATTCACAATTTTTCGGCGACGGTTTACCATTTCTTGGTGAATCTTCAGCCTAGTCACCGCTATTGGGAGTAAGATTTCCTACATTTGACATAAAAAAGGAAGGTAGCCTATTCGAAGCTGAGATCAGGAACATATTGAACAATATTATCGAACCGAAAAGTGCAGAGGCTGACGATACAGATTCCGACGATTCAAATATTCCGCCTCGGGATACAGAAGATATTCATAACACAACCACCAACACGATGAGTGGGCAACAATACCAACAGCAACAACAACCTCAACAACAACAGCAGCAGCAACAACAACAACAACTATGTCCACCTAGGCCAACTCCAACAGGAGTAACGTACACGAAATTCGGAGGATTCCCAGGTGATGACCCAGATGCTCATGTACACACATTTGAGATAAGTTACGCAGTGCTCAATCATCCACCTGATCGGACATATAAAGCTATTGTCTTCCAGTCTACATTGGTTAATGAAGCAGCCAGATGGCTTACAGAATATGATATTAACCACTTCGGCACCATGAAGCAGTAAGGGATGCATTTCTACAGAGATTCAGGCTAAAGAAGAATCCAACCGAAATTTTTGACTACCTACAAAACAATAGACAGAAGATAAATCAAACAGTGCAGGAATATGCCACCCTATTCAGAACTCATTTGAGGCAGTTACCTCCAGTACATGCCAACCTACCGGATGACGTTATCACTCAATGGTTTATCAATGGTTTGACTCCGCAACTCAAACAGATTATGATCATACGCTGTGTAGGAGCTATGACACTAGATGCGGTGATAGCAATGGCTTTGCAGCTTGAAAACAAGGCTGGAGGATTTACAGAAGACCTGGAGTGGTTAAAAGCAAATAAAACTGTTGCAGAAGATCCGACCAGACAGATATACTGCACCACTTGCAAAAACTCAAGGCACACCAGTGTCACTTGTGCACTTAATGAGTTGTTTTGTGCTATCTGCAACACTACCGGACACTCCACCGAAAACTGTGCATACAACGCCAAAGTGCAGGGAACAGCAACAATGAATGCAATTATACAGGAACCAGGACAGCCAACCAATCACTATGTACCTCCGCAAATGAGAAACAACCAGCAACAAGGTTATCAAAATTACAGAGGGCAGAGAAATAATAACTACAATGCAAACCGTTGGCAGGACAGACCAGCACAGGAAAATCCCAATTTGCCACCACCGCGCTGCCATTTTTGTGGTGAATTTGGTCACATTAGAAGATTTTGTAAGGATGCAATTGAGTATGATCAGAGGAAGAAAGAACGTCAAAACCCAATGACTAATATGGTACAAATCACACCAGTAGAAACTCAAGCTGCAGTAATTCAGACACGATCCAACAAGCAACTGCAACCAACATCAGAAGTATTTGAACCAGGCATACATGAACAACAAAGAATGTATGATAAGGCTAGTCAATGGACCACTGTCGAACCCCCAGTGTTTCCAGACCCTATTCCGGTGACCCAAGCCCCGTTAACCAAGGAAGGAACACAAAAACAAGATTCTAATTCAGTAGCAGGCACATCATCTTCAGCAGATACATCATCTTCAGCCGGCGCATCATCTTCAAAATCCGTGGAAAACACAATTCAATCACATAAGGCCTGAGAAATTTTATCTAAAGCGTCCATTACTCTTCCTCTTGGCCAATTACTTGCACTAGTACCAAGAGTTTGACAACAATTCCAACAGCAGTTCAATCCCGTATCTTCTTGTATTCCGACAATAGCGATAGTGCAACCAGAACCTGATTCTACGGTCGATCATTCGATTCCTTTAATTACGGTATGGTATAAAAATCATAAAATTACACAAGTACTAATTGATGGAGGGTCTGGTGTCAACATTGCTACTGCTGCACTATGTAAAAAGTTAGGATGGACCAAAATCGAACCAGTTCAGTTCTTTGTCAGAATGGCTGACCAGTCAAGAGTCCATCCAGTAGGTCTTGTTCGGAATGTACCAATAACTTTGCAGGGTACCACATTTAAGATGACTTTTGTAATCCTAGAATTATCGGAATCCACCCTTGATTATAATCTTCTTTTTGGCCGTCCTTGGCTGAAGCAAGCTAAGGTTATCCAAGATTGGTCTGCACAGGAACTCACTTTCAAAGATAATAATCGTAAATATTTTGTAAAATTAGATGCTATACAGCCTTGCGAATTGCATGCTAGACCATATTTTGCAGAGCCAGTTCATATGTTAGATGAGTTGTCAGATGATGAAGAAGAAGAGTTTCTGAAAAATAACATTGACTTGATCTCCCTAGGAATTGTTGATCTACAATCTGTTGTAGATAATTGGAGTCCCTCAGTTTGTACGGTGATGGTTGTAACGGAAGAAGATAAGAAGCAAGATACTGCTGCTATAGATAACGCTGACCTACAACGACTTTTTAAGCCAGCTGAGGATACAGAGAAACCTCGACAATTTTATGTTCCAGAGGATCAGCTGATCACCTATAATTTAGGGGATGAAGAAAATCCAAGTCCTGTTAAGATAAAGGAAAGCTTACCGGAAGTATTTCAAGCGGACTTAATTCAGCTACTCCGAGAGTTCTCTGACGTTCTTGCCTGGGATTACAAAGATATGAAAGGTCTGGACCCGCGCATCTACCAACACAGGGTCATGCTAAAGCCGGAAGCAAAACCAATCAAACAACCAAGCTACTGGATGAATCCAAACTATGCATCACAGGTAAAGGTAGAGCTTGATAGACTACTCAAAGTCGGATTCATCGTACCAGTAGAGCACGCTGAATGGATCCCACCAATTGTTATTGTGCCTAAAAAGAATAAGCAGTTACGAATATGTGTGGATTACCGAAAACTGAACGCAGCTACGGTGCCTGATCCATTTGTGCTACCTTTTCTTGACACGATGGTTGATAGAATAGCAGGACATGAAATGTATTCATTCCTAGATGGATACAGTGGGTATAATCAAGTTAGAATGGCTGAGCAGGATATACTGAAGACCGCCTTCATTACCAATTGGGGTGTTTTTGCTTGTATCATAATGTGGTTTGGATTAAGAAATGCCCCAAGTACTTTTCAGAGGTGTATGCAGGAAATATTCTCCCCTTACCTTACCTCGTTTATGCAAGTTTATCTTGATGATTTTTCGTTATTTGGAAAAATGGTAGCACACTTGTTCCATTTACGGTGTTGCTTTGAGAAGTGCAGAGAATACAGACTCTGTTTGAACCCAAACAAATCCGTGTTTGCGGTTTCGTGTGGAAGGCTACTTGGACACATCGTATCTGCACAAGGTATACAGGTGGATCCAAATAAAATTACAGCTGTGTTAGAAGCACCTGTGCCCACTACACCTAAGGAAGTGATGCGCTTCATGGGCCAAGTAAGATGGCATGGTCGGCACTTACGGTGGCTTGCTCATTTGGCAATACCACTGAATAGGTTAATAACCAAGACTCCTCGACAATTTGAGTGGACTCAGGAATGCCAAATTGCTTTTGATCGTCTAAAGGGATTACTAACACAGGTTCCAATCCTACAGCCTCTTGACTGGGATCGCCCATTTCATGTATTTGTTGATGCTTCAGATATTGCCATTGGCAGTGTTCTAATGCAACACACCGATAAGTGGTTTTGGCCTGTGTACTATGCCAGCCATGGCTTGCTCCTACTGAGAAGAATTACTCTGTAACCGAAAGGGAATGTCTGGGTTTGGTATACTCTGTCAAGAAATTTAGGCATTATTTACTTGGCCGAAAATTTACTTTTCATGTAGATCATGCTGCACTTGTCTACCTGGTACGGCAACAACATCTAGGTGGTCAATTAGCGCGATGGGTTCTGCTTTTACAAGAGTTTGATTACGAAGTTATTCATCGGCCAGACAGTTCACATGCCTTAGCATATTTCCTTTTTCGTTTAGATTCCGGTGAAGCTCCGGTTGGTGTAGATGACACGACACCAGTGATTTATGCTTTTGAACCAACTAATGATGAAATTGCAGACCCACCTATGCCATCTACTTATTATGATCAGATATTGACATTCCTTACTGATGGATGCCTTCCCTCTCAGACTTCTCCTGCAATACGTAGGAAGATTGCAGTTTTTAGTCGCCGATTTCGATTAATTGCTGGGGAACTATACTATATGGATCACATTGGAATTTTACTTCGTTGTATCCCTCCACACGAAGTTGATTCAGTTATTACTTTGGCTCACTCAATTCCTTCCGGTGGCCATTTTGCTACAGATTTAACACACCGAAAAATTCTTCAGAGTGGACTTTGGTGGCCTACTATGTACAGGGATGTATTGCAGTTTGTCAAAAATTGTGATAATTGTCAGAGATCTGGACAGCCGTTACACCGCCATTTTTTCCCTCTACAACCTGTCTTGCCATTAGAACCTTTTCAAAAGTGGGGTCTAGATTTTATCGGACCTATTACACCACCGACAATCCTCAGTAGTAATCGTTATATTCTGACCTGTACAGACTATGCAACCAGATGGGCAGAAGCTTGGGCTATAAGGTCTGCCACAGCTGTTTCGATCGCAAAGTGTCTAATGAAAGATGT
>CM035418.1:100780030-100790030 GCA_020310875.1 Ceratopteris richardii
ACTAGGCCTGATTTGTCATATACACTTAGAGTATTGTCTCAATTCATGCATTGTCCTAGGAAAGAACATTGGGTTGCAGGACAAAGAGTGTTGAGGTACATTAAGGGTACACTCAAAGAAGGTTTGTATTATGGTTTTACATCAGATACAAACATCAAGATTTATAGTGATACAAATTGGGTAGGTAATCCAGATGATAGGAGATCAACTTATGGATACTTGTGTTATTTGGGAGATAAGTTAATTTCATGGTGTTCAAAGAAGCAACACACAGTTGCTTTATCATCCATAGAGGTTGAGTACAAAGGTATGGTTGAAGCTACAAAGGAATTGATATGGCTTAAGACTCTTATGAAGAGTTTTGACATCATCTAGAGTACACACACTATTCATAGAGATAACATGAGGTCATTGTATTTAGCTGCTAATCCTGTTTTTCATGCCAAGACTAAACACGTTGAGATTCAGTATCATTTTCTAAGAGAGAAGGTGATGGATAAAGAGATTTAAGTTATACATACTTCAACAGAAGATCAGATAGCTCATATGCCAACCAAAAGCTTGGATGGACCAAAGCTACAAAGATTCAAAGACATGGCAGGTATAAAGAAGATAGAGAAAACCTCAATTGATGATTGAGGGGAGCTCTTGGTGCAAGGCAATAAAAAATTGAAGTTTTGATGAAGTTTTGAAGTCAAGGATTGAATAAAAAATCAAGTCATGAAGCATGAAGAAAGTATATGTTCAGAGAATGAAGATATGTATACATATGTACATTAACTTAGAGTTAGCTCACTTATACTTTTGTATATTTATGAGCTTGTACATATTTGCCTATATATACAAGGGAAAATGTCAGGGCAAATATGAGAGAGCATGTGAATAGAGAAATTATAAGTTGTATGAGTCATTAAATGTTGATATATTTAGGTAGTGATGTGTGTGAACACTCTAGGACCGCTGGGGCACTTTTTTCCCTCTTTAGGAGGTTTTTTCCCTCGGCTTGTATATACGCCTATTGCCCTAATGGGCTACTTATCTTTGTACATTCTCTAGTAATACATTCAGTATTGTGTGTTTGTGCTCCAAGCTTCTTCTTCTTCCTTGTGCTGTTCGCGTGCTTTCGCAGATGTCTATCTCCAACAATTGGTATCAGAGCAGGTCGTCGCTTCTTCTAGGGCGCGCCGTCGACACTCCTCCGCTCAGGGTGTTTCCGAGATCAAAACCGCTTTGCTCTGTGGTGCCGAAATCGCGATCTGAGCTCGTTTCGGCCTCCGAACACACTATCACAGCGCTTGTGCAGGCTATTTCGTCCTTTTGTGCCAAAGGTATATACCAGTTTCTGTTCACCAGTTTAAGCGTCTCGAAGTCTGCTACAGGTCTAGCTAAACTCGTCTGGGCAGTTCTGTTCAACTTTTTGAGATATAGTCAATTTTCTACATCAAGGTATTCTAAGTCATCGGCCATGGCTAAAAGCAGTGATGTATTCCGTATGTTGGCTGTTGAGGATAAGTTGGATGGTACCAACTACCCATTATGGGCTTATATGATGCGACATGTACTGGTTGCAAAAGGATTGTGGAACATTGTGCAGGGTGTTGAAAGACGTCCTGTTACACCTGTAACGACAGGTACTGCAAATACAGGTGTTGGAGCTGATGAAGATGGTGTCGAAGATGATATTCTGTAGATTCCTGTTCGTGCTGCTGTTTCTGTTGCACCTACTGCAGAGCAGATTTGTTGGGATGGCAGAGATGCCCAGGCACATGCATTGATAGCTTTGTCTGTCAAACGTGCCATTATTCCTCACATTCTCTCTTGTAGAACAGCAAAGGATGCTTGGGATACACTTACCACTTTGTACCAGGCTAGGAATGAGGCTCATGTTGCTTACCTCCGAAAACAGTTGGAGAGTGAGCACATGAATGAAGGTGATTCTATGGACAGTTTTCTTACAAAGATCAAAGACCTGAAGGAACAATTGATTTCTGCTAATGAGGTTATACCAGATAGCTCACTTGTGCAGACCGTTCTGAATGGTCTTCCTGATTCATATCAGAGTTTTGCCTCTACTCTTCGGTTGATGATGAAAGGCAATCTGAATGCCTTGTCATTTGAGGAATTAGTCTCTGTTCTGTTGCAGGAAGATCAGTCCAAGCAGAACAGGTCCATTATGCGTGTTGCATGTTGGGAGTGATGGTTGGATGCACTCAAGAAATGAGTTGGTGCTGCTATACCTGCTTCACACCAGCCCTCCTTTGATTCCAGAAATGCTTAGTACACACCTTGAGCTTTCAAATGATACCAAGAAAGCATATATGTGCTTTGCAAATGATTTGTGTAATGACCAAATCAAAACAGACAGCTTTGCACTTCACAACTTCTAAAAAACTTGCTATTTCTATAATGATACCTGCTCAGTGTTATGCTCAGTGTGACCAGCACACTTGCAATTGAAACAATTCCTTTTGGGAGTATTAAAGTACCTTAATAGGCTACCATTTGCAAGTGGAATGAGAAGAAATGATAAACCACATCCAGAGAAATTGATTTAGCAAAATTATGATTACCCCCGACTTTTTAGGAGTGTTGCAGAGATAGACCAGAGGTGACTTCGAAGCCGATTTCTCGAAAATGGCTGAATGAAATCTTCTGAAATTTTGTATGCTTGTAGAAGACCTTGAGCTGGTTCCAACGAGCTATTAAACTCTTGATTTGGTTCAGTGAGCACTGAGAAATGCTCCTTGGAAGTTAACAGACTTGAAGTAGAAAACACAGAGAACCAGATATAATGAATGTGTATATATCTATTGATTGATATGATTATACAAGCTCATTAGCATGACAAGCATAGCTAATTGAGGTGTGGTGGTGTAGGCTATGGAGTAGCACTAACACACACACAGTTACAACAGTAGAATGCCTCGGGGAGTGAGCTAAAGTGAGTGACACACCCGCGAGTTTTTTCTCTCCACTTTTATATGAGTTGAATGATCATTTGAATTTGAAATTCAAATGTAGGCTCCCTAGAATATCTCTACTAAAAGTAGGGAGATATTTTCTCCACTAAGCCATCTACTTTTCCACGAATACAATCAAGTAGGTAGGTGATAAAGTGATTATATGTAAATGCCAAGTCATATAGACTTTTACAATGAGTAAAATGTAATAACACATAGGCAAGTGTTCCTATGGTTCTAGCTTCTCATAGTGATACCCTTCAAGGGTTCCAAGCCAAATCTTCCAAGTGTTCAAGCCAATGTGTGAAGGCTTGAAATGCACCAACAGCTCCCCCTCAAGCCAAACACTTTGGCTTAAGTCTTCATCTTCATTCTTCAATTACTTCCTGCAATCCAATCATAGATTTAAATCTGCATAACTTGCTTCCATCCAATGCTTTAGTGAGTAAATCTGCACATTACATATTAGTAGACACATATGTCAATTGAATCTCTTTGCTAAGTAACTTCTCCCTCACATAGTGGTAATGAACCTCTATGTGTTTGGTTCTAGCATGATATATTGGGTTAGCTACAAGGTGAAGAGAGCTAGTGTTATCTCCAAATATGATTGGTGGTCTAGTGTATAGACCTAACTCTGTATATAGAAGCTTCAACCAGATAGCTTCTTGAGTGGCATTGGCAAGCCCTCTATACTCTGCTTCAGTGGATGACAATGCCACTGTAGGTTGTTTCTTGGCTGACCAAGAAATAGGCTTATCTCCTGCAAAACAAATGTATCCTAAGGTGCTTCTCCTATCATCCTTGCATCCTGCCCAATCTGCATCTGAGTAAACTTTAATGTCAATATCTGATGTATAAGGAAAGTACAAACCATGACTTTGAGTTCCTTTCAGATACTTCAAGATCTTCTTTGCTGCCTCTAGGTGAGGTACCCTTGGTTTGTGCATGAATTGACTAAGCACACTAACTCCATATGCTATGTCAATTCTTGTCAAGGTAGCATAGTTCAAACTACCTACCATACTTTGGTATCCTGTGATGTCTTGGACTTCTTCTCCTTCATGAGCACTTAGCTTTAGGTTGACCTCCATTGGAGTAGTAGATACTTTAGCATCCTGCAAACCAAACTTCTTGACCATATCCTGTACATACTTCTTTTGAGTGATATATATACCTGAGTTGGTGTAGACTAACTCAAGACCTAAGAAATACTTCAATAATCCAAGATCATTGATCTTGAACTCCTTCATCATCTGTCCTTTGATGTGTCTAATCCCATTGACATCATTGCTTGTAATGATGATGTCATCAACATAAACACACAAGTAGATTACCTCTATACTACTTCTCTTTATGAATAGAGAAGTGTCTGCTTTACTCATCACAAATCCTTGGTCTTGGAGGTAGGTTGTCAACCTGTAATTCCATGCTCTAGGTGCCTGCTTCAAACCATATAGAGCCTTCTTCAATTTACAAACATAGTTTACCTTTTTTTGGTCTTCATAGCCAGGTGGTTGTGACATGTAGACTTCTTCAGATATCCATCCATTCAAGAAAGCATTCTTGACATCTAATTGGTACATGTTCCAATTTTTGGATGCAGCTACACTCACCAATACTCTGATTGTTGGCATCTTGGCCACAGGAGAAAATGTCTCCTCATAATCAATGCCTTGGGTTTGTGCAAAACCCTTGGCTACCAACCTAGCTTTGTACCTGTTTATTGTTCCATCTGAATTCTTCTTTAGTTTGTAGATCCATCTGGATCCTATTACCTTCATAGAGTCTTTCTTGGGTACCAAGTCCCAAGTATCACTTTCCTTGAGAGCTTCCATCTCTTCATCCATGGCTTCTTTCCATTCTGGTTTGGTAATTGCTTCTTCATAGGTACCTGGTTCTTCATTCAACAAGTCCTTTGCAAGATATACAGAATGTTTAGTTACAAGTGATGTGTCATACCCAAATCTGATAGGCTTCTTCTTTTCTCTCTGAGATCTCCTCATTGCTTGAGTTGAGGATTCTGGTTTATCTTCTAGTTGCTTCATCTTCATCTTCCCTTTGGATTTCCAAGCCTTGAACTCCTCAAGATTTATTGTATCATCATCATCTGAGCTTGAATCTTCTTTCTGAATTGATTCCTCCTTGGTGAGCTTTGGGAAATCCTCTTCCAGGTCATAGGGTAGACTAATCTTCCTGCATTCATTCTCATACCATGAGTCATTCTCATCAAAGATGACATCTCTGCTTACCTTGAAACCTTTGTTTGTTGGGTTGTAGAATCTGTATCCCCTTTGGTTCAAATCATAACCAATGAAGATACATTTTTCAGCCTTGGGGTCTAGCTTTCCCCTTACCTGTGAGGGAATATGCACATATGCTACACAACCAAAGATTTTGCAATGATCCAGAGAAGGTCTCTTACCATGCCAAGCTTCATATGGTGTCATTCCATCAAGTGATTTGGATGGCAACCTGTTTATGAGATAGGTGGCAGTGGATACACTCTCTGCCCAAAGATAATTTGGTAACTTTTTTTCATTAAGCATAGACCTAGCTGTTTCTACTATGAGTCTATTCCTTCTTTCAGCTACCCCATTTTGTTCAGGTGAGTACCTTGTAGTAATCTCCCTTTTGATGCCTCTTTCTTGCAAGAAAACTTCAAACTCATTGGAGAAGTACTCTCCTCCACCATCTGACCTTAGCCTCTTCAAGCTTCTTCCTGTTTGATTTTCAACAAGTGCAAGATACCTCTTGAAACAATTAAACACTTCATCTTTATGCTTCATAAAGTATAAAATGGTCCACCTGCTATAATCATCAATGAAGGACACATAATACCTTGAACCTGAAATAGAAGGGTCCTTGCTAGGTCCCCAAACATCTGTGTGTAACAAGTCTAGGTAGTCTTCATGCATGAAACCTTTCCTTGAATATGGCAATCTGTGAGACTTACCAAACTGACATGCTCCACACTTATAAATCATGTGTTGCTTGGACACATTAGGTATCCCAAGCACACATTGATCCCTGCACATTTGCTTTAGAGTTCTTTCACCTATGTGCCCTAATCTCTTGTGCCATATTTCTAAGTCTGAAAGTGTCTGATCCTTGTAATTATACAAAGCAATGTTCTTGGTGTCTTCTAGCTCAAAGGTAAACAATCTACCTGATTTCTCCTCTTTGGCTATCCTTCTGAATCCATGTCTTGGTTCCTCCACATATGCTCCATGTTGTGTGAATCTGACCTGCAACCCTTTCTCCACAATCTGACCAACACTCATTAGATTCTTGGTGATGGTTGGTACATAGAGTACCCTACTTAATAGGTTCTGGCTACCATCACATGTCTTCACATTTCCAATCTTAACAACAGAGTGTTTAGTGTCATCACCTGTTTGTACCTGATGTTTTCCCTTGGGTTCTTCCAAATCAGAAAGTAATGCCACATTGCCAGCTACATGGTTAGAACATCCTGAGTCAATATAAAATAAATGATCATCATTTGTACCTGCCTTGGAGGTCATATTCATGATCAATAGGGAGTCATCTTGCTCCTCTGTGTAGTTGTTGTAGTCTCTTCTGTTTCTGAATCCACCTTGGTAGTTACCATTGTGGTTGTGATTGTAGTTGTTGTTGTATTGATTGTTGTATCCATTGTAGCTTTGATGTTGGTTGAATCTGCCTCTCCCTTGAGAGTATCCACCTCTTGAGTAGCCTCTTCCTCTCTGATTCTTATAGTTCTTGTAGCATTCATCTGTGGTATGATTGGACAATCCACAAATGTTGCATGGTGATGAGTTGTAGGGTCTCCCCCTACCTTACTTACCTCCTCTGCCTCTTCCTCTAGATGATCTACCTTTCCCTGCATAATTAGCTTGGGAGGTAGAACCTTCTTCATTCTGTTTCTTCCCTTTACCTTTATCTTTGACTTTCTTATCAGTATAGAGAGCAGAGGGGTTATTACCTTTTGATTGATCTCCTACCTTTGTAAACTTTGCTTCATGTGTAAATAGTTGGCCCATGAGTGTTGTGAGATCTGGGGTATGCATGTCCATATAGAGGTCCATTGCAGTGGTGAAACTTTCCCACTTATCATCTGCCTTGAGTCCATTTGTTACTTGCTTGACTATTTGCTCCTCTTCAATCTCCTCTCCAATGCTTGATAATTGGTCTGCCACATCTTTAATCTTAGTCACATACTCTGAGACTGGTTGCTTGGGCTGCTTCCTAAGGGTTGTGAATTCAATCCACAGTTGATTCTTCCTGGCCCTTGTGTTGGAAGGAAAATAGTTTGACAAGGTTTCCCAAGTCTCTTGGGAAGTCTTACAGTTCCTTACATGTGGTAAAAGAAAATCAGATATAGAGTTTAAGAGATAAGACCTTGCCAAAGCATCTTTTGCACACCATTGGTTGAGCCTCTCATGTTCATCCTTTGTAGGTAGTCCTCTAGTTTTGAATGAGGGTAATTCCTCATCTCCTGATATGTATCCAAATAAGCTCCTTCCTTGTAGATAGGTCTTCATCCTCAGAGACCAGGCTTGGTAGTTGTTTCTGTCCAATTTGTCAATGAATGAAGGAAATCCATCTCCCATGGTTACCTTATTTGCTCTGATACCACTGTTGGGAGTGATGGTTCGATGCACTCAAGAAATGAGTTGGTGCTGCTATACCTGCTTCACATCAGCCCTCCTTTGATTCCAGAAATGCTTAGTACACACCTTGAGCTTTCAAATGATACCAAGAAAGCATATATGTGCTTTGCAAATGATTTGTGTAATGACCAAATCAAAACAGACAGCTTTGCACTTCACAACTTCTAAAAAACTTGCTATTTCTGTAATGATACCTGCTCAGTGTTATGCTCAGTGTTATGCTCAGTGTGACCAGCACACTTGCAATTGAAACAATTCCTTTTGGGAGTATTAAAGTACCTTAATAGGCTACCATTTGCAAGTGGAATGAGAAGAAATGATAAACCACATCCAGAGAAATTGATTTAGCAAAATTATGATTACCCCCGACTTTTTAGGAGTGTTGCAGAGATAGACCAGAGGTGACTTCGAAGCCGATTTCTCGAAAATGGCTGAATGAAATCTTCTGAAATTTTGTATGCTTGTAGAAGACCTTGAGCTGGTTCCAACGAGCTATTAAACTCTTGATTTGGTTCAGTGAGCACTGAGAAATGCTCCTTGGAAGTTAACAGACTTGAAGTAGAAAACATAGAGAACCAGATATAATGAATGTGTATATATCTATTGATTGATATGATTATACAAGCTCATTAGCATGACAAGCATAGCTAATTGAGGTGTGGTGGTGTAGGCTATGGAGTAGCACTAACACACACACAGTTACAACAGTAGAATGCCTCGGGGAGTGAGCTAAAGTGAGTGACACACCCGCGAGTTTTTTCTCTCCACTTTTATATGAGTTGAATGATCATTTGAATTTGAAATTCAAATGTAGGCTCCCTAGAATATCTCTACTAAAAGTAGGGAGATATTTTCTTCACTAAGCCATCTACTTTTCCATGAATACAATCAAGTAGGTAGGTGATTAAAGTGATTATATGTAAATGCCAAGTCATATAGACTTTTACAATGAGTAAAATGTAATAACACATAGGCAAGTGTTCCTATGGTTCTAGCTTCTCATAGTGATACCCTTCAAGGGTTCCAAGCCAAATCTTCCAAGTGTTCAAGCCAATGTGTGAAGGCTTGAAATGCACCAACATTGCAGATCAAGCTTTCCTGGCTAGTCAGAAGGGCAAAGGAAAATGGAGCTCTTCTACTAGTAAGCAGAAATCTGCAAATGCTGCACAATCGAAGAACTAGGATAAAGATGAGAAGAAATCAGAAAAGCAAAAATTGTTCTGCAAGTACTGTAAAGGAAATGATCATATTATAAAGAATTGTCCAAAATTAGCTACTAAAGAGGCAAAGAAGAAAGAGGCTAGAATGGTTGTTGTAGAGGCCTCTACACCAAAAACAGAGTCTGCAAATCTTGCGCAGGAAGAAGAATGGGCGTTTACTACTATCTGCAGTTTTGACCCATCTTCTCATGATCAGTGCATGTCTGCAGTAGACTCAGATGTTTGGTACTTTGACAGTGGGGCGACCAAACATATTACCTCGCAGCGCAGTTTCTTCTCTTCACTCGAGCCTGCCCCTACAGGGAATACTGTCACATACGCCAATAACTCCTCTTATCCTGTTATGGGAGTTGGTAAGATCATTTTGACTACTGCTGATGGTAGTTCTTTCACTTTGTCAGATGCTTTATTTGTGCCAGGGATAAAAAAGAACCTGTTATCAGTTTCTGCATTAGCCAAGATTGGCTTGGTTGTGAAATTCGTTGATGACAGGTGTACAGTCCATGATCTCTTAAATGGCGATGTGATTATTGCTTCTGGCATTTTATGTCGTGGGCTGTATAAGCTCATAGACTATGAAAGATCTATGAATGATTCGGCATGTGCAGTTCATGATTCTCAAGCTATGTTAGATGCAAAGCTTTGGCATGCACGCTTTGGTCATCTGAATTTTGCTAGTTTGTTACGCCTGCAGAAATCTGAAATGGTGTCCTCTTTGCCCAAACTTGAGGCACCTGGAAAACATGTTTGTGAAGGCTATATTTTGGGCAAAATGCAGCGTTCTTCCTTTCCAAAAGATGGTTCAGTTCGGGCTACGCAGAAATTGCAGCTTGTACATAGTGATGTCTGTGGTTCTATGCATACACCCTCTTTTGGAAATTACCTTTACTTTGTGACTTTCATTGATGATTTTTCTAGTCATGCATGGGTATATCCACTCAAAGCAAAGTCCGAAGTGTTCATGTGCTTCAAACAGTTTTTGGTTTTGGCTGAAAATATGTCAGCATGTAAGATGGGCACCCTCCATTTTGATCGAGGGGGGGAATATATGTCTTCAGATTTTAATGCATTTCTAGCTGAACGTGGGATAAAACACCAGTGTACAGTGCCGTATACACCTCAACAGAATGGAGTTGCTGAACGAAAGAACAGGTCACTCATGGAG
>CM035418.1:100836990-100851990 GCA_020310875.1 Ceratopteris richardii
TCGGATGTTATCAGCGACCTCTTTCATCTGGATTGGTAATTGCTGTGATAGATGAATGAGTAATTGACCCATGTTGGCAAGCTCAAAAATTACGAGAATGGACGGGAGCGGAAGGTGAGGACGAGGTTGAGATGAGGATGCTGTGAAGAGTTGTTGGGAGTTGGGTGGTGAGTAATTCGAGGATGAGGATGAAGAAGCCGCAGGTTCGTCGAGGACAATGGGTGGAATAGGAAGGATGGGGTTGAGTGGCAGTTCTGATGGAGGAATGGGAAGGGTAGGGTTAGGTTTTGTTACCTCTTCTGTGGTTTGTTGTGTGGTGTCGGCGGTATCAACAACTGTAGATTCTACTGCTCTAAGCAGTTTGTCAAAAACATCTTTAATGATTTGTTCCTCATTTCCTTGCTGTTCCTGTTCAGATTGCTGCTGAGATGCTTGTTTGGACAAGCTTGTGTCAGACTCGTGGTGATCCTCCTGTTCTTGTTGCCTTTCTGACAAAGATTGTGCTGATGATTCGTGCTGCATAGATGTTGCAGTGTCATGGAAGCTTTCTTCGTCCTGCTTCTCTTCTTCTTTGTCATCTTCTTTATTTCCTTCGGTTGAACCCTATGCTTCACTTTCAGAGGAACTAATTCTAATTCTTTTCCGACGGAAGATTTGATTGAGTTCCTCTTCGTCTTCTTCTTCATCGTCCCATAATTGTGCCGACTCTTCATGGTGCAAGACAGGGCCTCTAGGTGGTGGTTGTGCGGCAAGTATGGCCGGAAAAAGGAAAGATATTATGTGTGGCAGTCTAGACCTTGGCATTCCTCCCTTGTTTACTTGTTTGATTATTGATACGCATTCCTTGTGAATGCGGTGGAAGAAGTAGGATGCAAAATTGACTGGTTCTCGAGCAGCTAAATCAATAGCGGAGTAGAAAGGCCTAGAGATGCCATAAGTTCGCTTCTGGAGGTTAAGAATGGCTACGATGAATTGCAGTGCGGATCTCTCAGGTTCCGTTCGACATAGGATCGCGTATTCATTTGATGAATACCTAGGGAACAATTGTATCATTGTTGCTACTGGGAGGTTCGGGCCATTTTCCCGACCTTGTTGAGGGAGTCGAAACACATCAGCAAAGTTTTGGAATGTGATTACGGTGCGGGATGGTAGGGAGGTGATTGGCCAACTCTGCTTGGTGGCAGGAGTAGCATCGATGGTAGCGATTATTTGGGCAAAGAATGGGTGGGATTCCACTAAATGCCAAGGCAATTCAGCAAAATTGGATAACCCACGGGTGCGCAGAAACTCTCCTACCTCGGTAGGGAGTCCGTCACGAAAAGCGACATAGTTTGCCAGAGCTTCCATGGCGCGCACGATGACAGCAAGCACAAGACACAATACGCACAGGGTTTATATAATCACACACAATATGCAAACACAATAGCGATTTTCGGCGAAACGGAAAAGGTTAAGTAGATGTGCTGCAGTGGAGAGCAATCAAAATCACTAATCATCATTTGTCATTGAGATGATAACTTCTTAACTTCGGTGTGCATGTATGAGTAGCTGGAAAGGGCAGGGCGGTTGTTGACATAATTAGGTATCAAAACACGGATATTTACAGGCTTATTTTATTAAGCATGCAAAAACAAAAAGGAAAGAAAAGAAAATAAAAGGAAAGAAGAGAGAACACCAAAAGACACGGCATACGCGAAACGTTTCAGTGCGGGTTACATGTTTGTTGATACGGCCGTAGCTTCGAACCGTTGATGACTTTCGGAAGAGGAATTCTGCTCAAAGTAGTCAACCGAAAAGTTGTTGGGCCCATTTGTTCAGAAATCTGGTAGGGGCCAAACCATCGTAACTTGAATTTGCCAGCAGAGCGATTCGACTTTGCATTATAAAAGAGTACAAGTTGTCCCATCGTAAAAACTGGGGTCTTTAGATAGTGATCATGTGTTCGAGCTTGTCTTAGCTGTATTTCCCGCATAGTCAGAAAACTGTGCCATCGATGCTCATCTAGTTCTCTGAGTGTATCCACCCGATATGACAGAGATTCTTCAGGTAGTAGTTTCTGGTTGATGGCTACTCGTAAGCTTGGTACAATGATCTCCATAGGTGCTATGGCTTCCAATCCATAAGCTAGTTTCAAAGGTGTTAATCCTGTTGCTACCTTGTATGTAGTCCGATATGCCCATAGTACTGCAGGTAACAGTTGATCCCATCTTTTCTATGATTCCAGAATCAGTTTTCGAAGCATATTCAACAGGGTTTTGTTTGTACTTTCCGCCAAACCATTAGCACGAGGATGTTGGAGATAGACGTCTGCGGAAGCACGCGAACAGCACAAGGAAGAAGAAGAAGCTTGGAGCACAACACACAAGACTGAATGTATTACTAGAGAATGTACAAAGATAAGTAGCCCATTAGGGCAATAGGCGTATATACAAGCCGGGGGAAAAAAACCTCCTAAAGAGGGAAAAAAGTGCCCCGACGGTCCTAGAGTGTTCACACACATCACTACCTAAATATATCAACAAATCCCCCCTGGGAGTGATGCGGTGAACAAGGAGCTGGCACTCATGTATAAGGAAGTGCCAAGCTATGTGTAAATCACTCCACAAAAGGAAGTAAGCCCAAAGCTTTGCGGAAAGCTTCAAACTTCTCCCTAGGCAGAGCCTTCGTGAAAAGGTCTGCAATGTTCTCCTGCGTGGGCACATATGCCAAGCTGATCTCCCCAGCAGAGAACCTCTCCCTGACATAGTGATAATGCACCTCAATGTGCTTAGTGCGAGCATGGAACACAGGGTTCCTCGCAACTACCAATGCGCTCTGACTATCAGTGAAGATGGTGGTGGCAGAAGACTTGCCAACACCCAAATCAGCCATAAGGCGTCTGAGCCACACACACTCAACAGTCGCCGTGAAATCTGCCCTATACTCAGCCTCACAACTAAAAGTGGCCACAGTAGGCTGCTTCTTGCTCAACCAAGATATACATGAGGTACCAAGCATGAAGCAAAAACCACTGGTGGACACACGAGTGTCATAGCAACCAGCCCAATCTGAGTCAGAAAAAGCATGCAAATCTGGCGGTAGTGATCCCCCCTTGGGATAAAACAACCCAAGTAGCCGAGTACCACTCAAGTAGCGAAAGATGCGCTTAACCGCTTTCCAATGCGTGACTCTTGGGCAATGCATAAACCTACTCATCTGTGAGATAGCAAACTGAATATCTGGCCGAATAATGCATAAGTAAATCAAGCATCCAACAGCCTGCTGATAGAGAACAGCATCAAATGCATCTCCAACATCATGAAGACTCAATCGTAAACCTGTCTCCATAGGAGTGGCAATAGGCTTACAGTCTTCAAGGCCAAAATGCTGCAATAATGTGTCAATATATTTCGTTTGACACAAAGCCATTCCACCATCAACATGCATAAACTGAATGCCCAAATAGTGATGCAAATGCCCCAAATCAGACATCTCAAATGAGGCATGCAAATCAGCCTTAAAATCAGCATTATGTGTCTCAATAGGACCAGTGAGCAGCATGTCATCAACATAGACAACAATGATCAGAAGCACATCATTAGCACACTTAACATATAAGGTGCTTTCAGTTGGACTATTCTCAAAACCACGTGCAATCAGATAGGCATGTATCTTCTCATACCAAGCACGTGGTGCTTGCTTTAAACCATATAATGCCTTCTTTAACCTGCAAACCTGGTTTTCATGCCCTTTCTGCACAAAGCCACGGGGATGAAAAACATACACTTCTTCATGCAAGTCACCATTCAGAAATGCTGTTTTAATGTCCAACTGATGTACATTCCAACCATGATGGGCTACAAGTGCACAAATGCTACGAACAGTAGTCATACGGCATGTAGGTGCAAAGGTCTCATCAAAATCAATGCCTCTTTCCTGTGCATAACCCTTTGCAACAAGCCTAGCCTTATACCTGTCAACTGTACCATCAGGTTTACGCTTCAGCTTGTATACCCACTTAGTGCCAATGGCCTTCTTGCCAGGAGGCAAGTCACATAAAGACCATGTACCATTCTTCATTATAGCATCATATTCAGATTGCATAGCAGCCATCCAATTTTTTGAATTTTGTGCTTCATCAAAAGAATCAGGCTCATTCTCATCACAGAGACTAGATGCAGCCATAGCATAGCAATCTGATGCAAAGGAGGCACTATGAGAGCCTGAACGAGTACGATATGACAAAGGTGCATCTAATTTGTTGTCACGCAAAGTCTGCACCAGCCATTTTGGCATAGTTTTTGCCTGCTCAATATTAGCTCTCTCATCAACAAGTGCATCATGTAAATCTGCATCAGAAATGGAATGATCTGCATCATCATATGAAACCTGCAAAGGCTGAGAAGTTGCCTCATTAGGACCAGCACTAGCCTATCCACCTATAAAAAGAGGCATCAAAGTATCATACATGTCTTTGGAGCTAACAGATGTCTCCTTAGTACATGAAAGCAATGGCTGAATAGCATCTTCCACAAAGACAAAATCACGGCTAACCAGAATGCGTTTAGTCTGTGGATGATACAGACGATAGCCTTTACTTTCAGAACTGTACCCAACAAAAATACATTTTACTGCCTTATCATCCAATTTTCTGCGATGTTGTTCAGGCACTAATGCATATGCCAAACAACCAAAAACACGCAGATGAGCAACAGATGGCTTGCGGTCATGCCAAGCCTCATATGGAGTGATAGACTACAACGCTTTAGTGGGACACATGTTCAGTACATATGCTGCACACATGACAGCCTCAAGCCAGAAACTATGTGGTAAAGCCTAACTTTTGACCATGCACCTCGCCATCTCCATGAGTGACCTGTTCTTTCGTTCAGCAACTCCATTCTGTTGAGGTGTATACGGCAGTGTACACTGGTGTTTTATCCCACGTTCAGCCAGAAATGCATTAAAATCTGAAGACATATATTCCCCCCCTCGATCAGAACGGAGGGTGCCCATTTTACATGTTGACAGATTTTCAGCCAAAACCAAAAACTGTTTGAAGCACATGAACACTTCGGACTTTGCTTTGAGTGGATATACCCATGCATGCCTGGAAAAATCATCAATGAAAGTCACGAAGTAAAGGTAATTTCCAAAAGAGGGTGTCTGCATAGGACCACAGACATCACTATGTACAAGCTGCAATTTCTGTGTAGCCCGAACTGAACCATCTTTGGGAAAGGAAGAACGCTGCATTTTGCCCAAAATACAGCCTTCCCAAACATGTTTTCCAGGTCCCTCAAGTTTGGGCAAAGAGGACACCATTTCAGATTTCTGCAGGCGTAACAAACTAGCAAAATTCAGATGACCAAAGCGTGCATGCCAAAGCTTTGCATCTGACATAGCCTGAGAATCATGAACTGCACATGCCGAATCATTCATAGATCTTTCATAGTCTATGAGCTTATACATCCCACGACATAAAATGCCAGAATCAATAATCACTTTGCCATTTGAGAGATCATGGACTGTACACCTGTCATCAATAAATTTCACAACCAAGCCAATCTTGGCTAATGCAAAAACTGATAACAGATTCTTTTTTATCCCTGGCACAAATAAAGCATCTGACAAAGTGAAAAAACTACCATCAGCAGTAGTCAGAATGATCTTACCAACTCCCATAACAGGATAAGAGGAGTTATTGGCGCATGTGACAGTATTCCCTGTAGGGGCAGGCTCGAGTGAAGAGAAGAAACTGTGCTGCGAGGTAATATGTTTGGTCGCCCCACTGTCAAAGTACCAAACATCTGAGTCTACTGCAGACATGCACTGATCATGAGAAGATGGGTCAAAATTGCAGACAGTAGTAAACGCCCATTCTTCTTCCTGCACAAGATTTGCAGACTCTGTTTTTGGTGTAGAGGCCTCTGCAACAACCATTCCAGCCTCTTTCTTCTTTGCCTCTTTAGCAGCCAGTTTTGGACAATTATTTATAATATGATCATTTCCTTTACAGTACTTGCAGAACAATTTCTGCTTTTCTGATTTCTTCTCATCTTTATCCTGGTTCTTCGATTGTGCAGCATTTGCAGATTTCTGCTTACTAGTAGAAGAGCTCCATTTTCCTTTGCCCTTCTGAATAGCCAGGAAAGCTTGATCTGCAACACGATAATGGACCTGTTCTGCCTGGGCTGATCTTCCTACAACAGAACAGAGACTAATTCCTCAAATGACAAGGCATTCGGATTGCCTTTCATCATCAACCGAAGAGTAGAGGCAAAACTCTGATATGAATCAGGAAGACCATTCAGAACAGTCTGCACAAGTGAGCTATCTGGTATAACCTCATCAGCAGAAATCAATTGTTCCTTCAGGTCTTTGATCTTTGTAAGAAAATTGTCCATAGAATCACCTTCATTCATGTGCTCACTCTCCAACTGTTTTCGGAGGTAAGCAACACGAGCCTCATTCCTAGCCTGGTACAAAGTGGTAAGTGTATCCCAAGCATCCTTTGCTGTTCTGCAAGAGCGAATGTGAGGAATAATGGCACGTTTGATAGACAAGGCTATCAATGCATGTGCCTGGGCATCTCTGCCATCCCAACGAATCTGCTCTGCAGTAGGTGCAACAAAAACAGCAGCACGAATAGGAATCTGCAGAATATCATCTTCGACACCATCTTCATCAGCTCCAACACCTGTATTTGTAGTACTTGTCGTTACAGGTGTAACAGGACGTCTTTCAACACCCTGCACAATGTTCCACAATCCTTTTGCAACGAGTACATGTCGCATCATATAAGCCCATAATCGGTAGTTGGTACCATCCAACTTATCCTCAACAGCCAACATACGGAATACATCACTGCTTTCAGCCATGGCCGGTGACTAAAATACCTTGATGCAAAAAATTGAGTGTATCTCAAAAAGTTGAACAGAACTGCCCAGACAAGTTCTGCTAGACCTGTAGCAGACTTCGAGATGCTTAAACTGGCGAATAGAAACTGGTATATACCTTTGGCACAAAAGGACGAAATAGCCTGCACAAGCGCTGCAATAGTGCATTCGGAGGCCGAAACGAGCTCAGATCGCGATTTTGGCACCACAAAGCGAAGCAGTTTTGATCTCAGAAACACCCTGAGTATGCTCACCAAATTTCATGCGAATCTGAGACTGCAAACGGAGGAGTGTCGACGGCGCCCTAGAAGAAGCAACGACCTGCTCTGATACCAATTGTTGGAGATAGACGTCTGCGGAAGCACGCGAACAGCACAAGGAAGATGAAGAAGTTTGGAGCACAACACACAAGACTGAATGTATTACTAGAGAATGTACAAAGATAAGTAGCCCATTAGGGCAATAGGCATATAGGGGAAAAAAACCTCCTAAAGAGGGAAAAAAGTGCCCCGGCGGTCCTAGAGTGTTCACACACATCACTACCTAAATATATCAACAGAGGATAATAGGGAGAACTGAATTTATGCGTGATCTGAAAAGAATGTGTGAGTACTTTGATTAAATTGTTGACAAAGTGAGTGCCCTGATCTGTAACAAGTTCCAGAGATAAGCCAAAACGTGGAAAGACATCTTTCATTAGACACTTTGCGATCGAAACAGTTGTGGCAGACCTTAAAGCCCAAGCTTCTGCCCATCTGGTTGCATAGTCTGTACAGGTCAGAATATAACGATTACTACTGAGGATTGTCGGTGGTGTAATAGGTCCGATAAAATCTAGACCCCACTTTTGAAAAGGTTCTAATGGCAAGACAGGTTGTAGAGGGAAAAAATGGCGTTGTAACGGTTGTCCAGATCTCTGACAATTATCACAATTTTTGACAAACTGTAATACATCCCTGTACATAGTAGGCCACCAAAGTCCACTCTGAAGAATTTTTCGGTGTGTTAAATCTGCAGCAAAATGGCCACCGGAAGGAATTGAGTGAGCCAAAGTAATAACTGAATCAACTTCGTGTGGAGGGATACAAGGAAGTAAAATTCCAATGTGATCCATATAGTATAGTTCCCCAGCAATTAACCGAAATCGGCGACTAAAAACTGCAATCTTCCTACGTATTGCAAGAGAAGTTTGAGAGGGAAGGCATCCATCAGTAAGGAATGTCAATATCTGATCATAATAAGTAGATGGCATAGGTGGGTCTGCAATTTCATCAATAGTTGGTTCAGAAGCATAAATCACTGGTGTCGTGTCATCTACACCAACTGGAGCTTCACCGGAATCTAAACGAGAAAGGAAATCTGCTAAGGCATGTGAACTGCCTGGCCGATGAATAACTTCGTAATCAAACTCTTGTAAAAGCAGAACCCATCGCGCTAATCGAACACCTAGATGTTGTTGCCGTACCAGGTAGACAAGTGCAGCATGATCTACATGAAAAGTAAATTTTCGGCCAAGTAAATAATGCCTAAATTTCTTGACAGAGTATACCAAACCCAGACATTCCCTTTCGGTTACAGAGTAATTCTTCTCAGCAGGAGCAAGCCTTCGGTTGGCATAGTACACAGGCCGAAACCACTTATCGGTGTGTTGCATTAGAACACTGCCAATGGCAATATCTGAAGCATCAACAAATACATGAAATGGGCGATCCCAGTCAGGAGGTTGTAGGATTGGAACCTGTGTTAGTAATCCCTTTAGACAATCAAAAGCAATTTGGCATTCCTGAGTCCACTCAAATTGTCGAGGAGTCTTGGTTATTAACCTGTTCAGTGGTATTGCCAAATGAGCAAGCCACCGTAAGTGCCGACCATGCCATCTTACTTGGCCCATGAAGCGCATCACTTCCTTAGGCGTAGTGGGCACAGGTGCTTCTAACACAGCTGTAATTTTATCTGGATCCACCTGTATACCTTGTGCAGATACGATGTGGCCAAGTAGCCTTCCACACGAAACCGCAAACACGGATTTGTTTGGGTTCAAACAGAGTCTGTATTCTCTGCACTTCTCAAAGCAACACCGTAAATGGAACAAGTGTGCTACCATTTTTCCAAATAACGAAAAATCATCAAGATAAAATTGCATAAATGAGGTAAGGTAAGGGGAGAATATTTCTTGCATACACCTCTGAAAAGTACTTGGGGCATTTCTTAATCCAAACCACATTACGATACAAGCAAAAACACCCCAATTGGTAATGAAGGCGATCTTCGGTATATCCTGCTCAGCCATTCTAACTTGATTATACCCATTGTATCCATCTAGGAATGAATACATTTCATGTCCTGCTATTCTATCAAGCATCGTGTCAAGAAAAGGTAGCAGAAATGGATCAGGCACCGTAGCTGCGTTCAGTTTTCGGTAATCCACACATATTCATAACTGCTTATTCTTTTTAGGCACAATAAAAATTGGTGGGATCCATTCAGCGTGCTCTACTGGTACGATGAATCCGACTTTGAGTAGTCTATCAAGCTCTGCCTTTACCTGTGATGCATAGTTCAGATTCATCCGGTAGCTTGGTTGTTTGATTGGTTTTGCTTCCGGCTTTAGCATGACCCTGTGTTGGTAGATGCGCGGGTCCAGAACTTTCATATCTTTGTAATCCCAGGCAAAAATGTTAGAGAACTCTCGGAGTAGTTGAATTAAGTCTGCTTGAAATACTTTCGGTAAGCTTTCCTTTATCTTAACAGGACGTGGATTTTCTTCATCCCCTAAATTATAGGTGATCAGCTGATCCTCTGGAACATAAAATTGTCGAGGTTTCTTTGTATCCTCAGCTGGCTTAAAAAGTCGTTGTAGGTCAGCGTTATCTATAGCAGCAGTATCTTGCTTCTTATCTTCTTCCGTTACAGGCATCACCGTACAAACTGAGGGGCTCCAATTATCTACAACAAATTGTAGATCAACAGTTCCTAGGGAGATCAAGTCAATGTTATTTTTCAGAAACTCTTCTTC
This sequence comes from Ceratopteris richardii, assembly GCA_020310875.1. Taxonomy (NCBI): domain Eukaryota; kingdom Viridiplantae; phylum Streptophyta; class Polypodiopsida; order Polypodiales; family Pteridaceae; genus Ceratopteris; species Ceratopteris richardii. The sequence continues at coordinate 100,846,885 of CM035418.1, forward strand.
TTCATCATCTGACAACCCATCTAACATATGAACTGGCTCTGCAAAATACGGTCTAGCATGCAATTCGCAAGGCTGTATAGCATCTAATTTTACAACATATTTACGATTATTATCTTCGAAAGTGAGTTCCTCTGCAGACCAATCTTGTATAACCTTAGCTTGCTTTAGCCAAGGACGGCCAAAAAGAAGATTATAATCAAGGGTGGATTCCGGTAATTCTAGGATTACAAAATTCATCTTAAATGTGGTACCCTGCAAAGTTATTGGTACATTCCGAACAAGACCTACTGGATGGACTCTTGACTGGTCAGCCATTCTGACAAAGAACTGAACTGGTTCGATTTCGGTCCATCCTAACTTTTTACATAGTGCAGCAGTAGCAATGTTGACACCAGACCCTCCATCAATTAGTACCTATGTAATTTTATGATTTTTATACCATACTGTAATTAAAGGAACCAAATGATCGACCGTAGAATCAGGTTCCGGTTGCATTGTCGCTGTTACCGGAATACAAGAAGATACAGGACTGCTGTTGGAATTGTTGTCGAACTCCTGGTACTAGGGCAAGTAATTGGCCAAGAGGAAGAGTAATGGATGCTTTAGATAAAATTTCCCAAGCCTTATGTGATTGAATTGTGTTTTCCACGGATTCTGAAGATGATGCGCCGGCTGAAGATGATGTATCTGTTGAAGATGATGTGCCTGCTACTGAATTAGAATCTTGTTTTTGTGTTCCTTCCTTGGTTAACGGGGCTTGGGTCACCGGAATAGGGTCTGGAAACACTGGGGGTTCAGCAGTGGTCCATTGACTAGCCTTATCATACATTCTTTGTTGTTCATGTATGCCTGGTTCAAATACTTCTGCTGCTGGTTGCAGTTGCTTGTCAGATCGTGTCTGAATTACTACAGCTTGAGTTTCTACTAGTGTGATTTGTACCATATTAGTCATTGGGTTTTGACGTTCTTTCTTCCTCTGATCATACTCAGCTGCATCCTTATAAAATCTTCTAATGTGACCAAATTCACCACAAAAATGGCAGCGCGGTGGTGGCAAATTGGAATTTTCTTGTGCTGGTCTGCCCTGCCAACGGTTTGCATTGTAGTTATTATTTCTCTGCCCTCTGTAATTTCGATATTGTTCCCTGCACTTTGGCGTTGTATGCACAGTTTTTGGTGGAGTGTCCGGTAGTGTTGCAGATAGCACAAAACAACTGATTAAGTGCACAAGTGACACTGGTGTGCCCTGAGTTTTTGCAAGTGGTGTAGTATATCTGTCTGGTCGGATCTTCTGCAATAGTTTTATTTGCTTTTAACCACTCCAGGTCTTCTGTAAATCCTCCAACCTTGTTTTCAAGCTGCAAAGCCATTGCTATCACCGCATCTAGTGTCATAGCTCCTACACAGCGTATGATCATAATCTGTTTGAGTTGCGGAGTCAAACCATTGATAAACCATTGAGTGATAACGTCATCCGGTAGGTTGGCATGTGCTGGAGGTAACTGCCTCAATTGAGTTCTGAATAGGGTGGCATATTCCTGCACTGTTTGATTTATCTTCTGTCTATTGTTTTCTAGGTAGTCAAAAATTTCGGCTGGATTCTTCTTTAGCCTGAATCTCTGTAGAAATGCATCCCTTACTGCTTCATAGGTGCCGAAGTGGTTAATATCATATTCTGTAAGCCATCTGGCTGCTTCATTAACCAATGTAGACTGGAAGACAATAGCTTTATACGTTCGATCAGGTGGATGATTGAGCACTACGTAACTTATCTCAAATGTGCGTACTTGAGCATCTGGGTCATTGCTTGGGAATCCTCCGAATTTAGTGTATGTTACTCCTGTTGGAGTCGGCCTGGGTGGACATAGTTGTTGTTGTTGTTGCTGCTACTGTTGTTGTTGAGGTTGTTGTTGCTGTTGGTATTGTTGCCCACTCATCGTGCTGGTGGTTGTGTTATGAATATCTTCTGTATCCCGAGGCGGAATATCTGAATCGTCGGAATCTGTATCGTCAGCCTGTGCACATTTCGATTCGATAATATTGTTCAATATGTTCCTGATCTCAGCTTCGAATAGGCTACCTTCCTTTTTGATGTCAAATGTAGGAAAGCTTACTCCCAATAGCGGTGACTGGGCTGAAGATTCACCAAGAAATGGTAAACCATCGCCGAAAAACTGTGAATTCTCAGTAACTTGTACCAAAATAACACCAGAAGGTGTCGATTTTTCACCAAAACAAAGTAATTTTTCTCCTTCACTGATGGCTTTGGCCAAGACGTTTTTATTCGCAAACAAATTTGAATCTTGACCTAATGGTGTTAAATTAACTTCATGTTGCATCCTAGTAGATTCTGGAGTTACTATATCTTCGACAGACTGTGCTGAAATCGCACCGGAATTTGCTAGAGATGTAGTACGTTCCACCTGAATATGACTGGAATCGCTACTAGGGTTCTTCACTTTCTTGACAACTGGGTTAGACCTATTTGTGCTTCTACCTCCTGGAGGCATCCTTAGCAAATTAGGTACCCAAGGCTGTCGGTTCTTTGGATACGTTTCACCGGATCGAGTAACCGGCATGTATCATCTTTTGGTATTAATCGCGTACTATTACTGTCGATTTACAATCTAGAGTTGTGTTACCACAATCGATTTTGCAACAATCTAATCTGTTGCCACCTTCCCACAGACGGCGCGAGTGTTAAACGTTGTTCTAACTGTCAGAAACGCGTTTAAACGAGTATTGGGTTCTTGCGAGTGGAAGGGGTCTATAAAGACAGAGGCCCTATGCTTGTTTCCCAAAATTACTTCACAACACAATATACCAACATTCAAGATTTTATCAAGAATTGGTATCCCCTTCTCTATCTTTATGGTTCATCATTTTAACTCTATCAGAGTCTGTCGAACACATTGTACCAGACTATCAGTATCGTGATACCGAATTACCTCAGAACCCTTTTTCTGAATACACACTACTGTAACATTTAACAGTAGTTCAACCTTCACCGAATAGCGCTCACAATCCAACAAACCGAAAACACAGAAGGACTCAACAGTTTCAAACACACAGTGTTGAAGACTAATACACACTGGAGATAACCATTACTGTAGCCAAATCTCACCGTACAAGTACAGATCTCAATACTGAAGACAACACAATACAGATCAGAATTCCAGAACACTACCACGACTACACAGACTTCTTCAACGACTGGCATAACATTCCAAGAAAGAGTACCACGATACGCGTAATTAACACAACAATCGCATTAGGGATTCGCAAACTACTCACTCAAACGACAACCCGGCGAACTATTGGATGTCAAGAAAACTCACAACAAACAGGTCTCGATAGACAACAGAACAAAATCAAGAACCATACACTACAGTATACTCAGAATACTTGGAATTAGACAAACAACACTACAGTAACGACACAGACAATCACCCAGACAAACAGTCTGGTGATTCCACGAATCGTTATCGGCGCGTCTCTTTTTCATTGCTTTATATAAAGATTACAACCATCTTGTAACAACCTTTTGCGCGTGCTGAATCTAAAAAGATTCAGTTTTATACAAATGCCAATCCGGCGGCCGACTAACATAGGTATATAGATAGATAGATAGATAGATAGATAGATAGATAGATAGATAGATAGATAGATAGATAGATAGATAGATAGATAGATAGATAGATAGATAGATAGATATATAGATAGATAGATAGATAGATAGATAGATACATAGATACATAGATAGATAGATACATAGATAGATAGATAGATAGATAGATAGATACATACATACATACATACACAGATAGATACATAGATAGATAGATAGATAGATAGATAGATAGATAGATAGATAGATAGATAGATAGATAGATAGATAGATAGATAGATAGATAGATAGATACATAGATAGATAGATAGATAGATAGATAGATAGAAAGATAGATAGATAGATAGATAGATAGATAGATAGATAGATAGATAGATAGATAGATAGATAGATAGATAGATAGATAGATAGATAGATAGATAGATAGATAGATAGAAAGCTAGATAGATAGCTAGATAGATAGGTAGATAGATAGGTAGATAGATAGATAGATAGATAGATAGATAGATAGATAGATAGATAGATAGATAGATAGATAGATAGATATATAGATAGATAGATAGATAGATAGATAGGTAGGTAGATAGATAGATAGATAGATAGATAGATAGATAGATAGATAGATAGATAGATAGATAGATAGGTAGGTAGGTAGGTAGGTAGGTAGGTAGGTAGGTAGGTAGGTCATATCTATCTATCTATCTATCTATCTATCTATCTATCTATCTATCTATCTATCTATCTATCTATCTATTTATCTATCGATCTATCTATCTATCTATCTATCAATCTATCTATCTATCTACCTATCCATCTATCTATCTATCTATCTATCTGTTATACTTTATGGGATATTTGGAATGAAGGTGTAATGCCTTGAGGATTTTAATGTGTTTTGTGTTTTGATTTAGCAGGTGAAGATCCATGAGGGTGTGAACGCGCATGGACTTGGAGATATTTAGAAGAATATTTTTAGAAGATGGTTATTTTTAGTTATCTTTGTAAAAAAAATAATGGATCGCTTTAGAAAGCGACGTTTTTGTAAAAATAGAAAACTACAAACTTGTAAATAAAGCAAAAACACGCTTTTCGGAGCGCGGCCCTCATGTATCTTCTATTCAGGATGTAATAGGAATTTACTATAAATACGCATGCTCTGGTAGAGTGTCCATCAGAGCATGTGGGGGGAGATTGTACCCAATCTTGTGTCGTCATCAAATTTGAGCACTGGTCCTCATCGTTTTCGTCAGGTTTTTCAAAAATCTTGGAGCACGATGGTCGTCACTTCTCGTTTTCAGGAATTTCCTGACGTCGGCGTTCTGTGGCATGTGATTCACACGCTGCCCCAAAACAATGACTCAAAGTTATCTGTGCAGAGAGAGCGTCCGCGTCTACGTGATCCGTTTGACGACGACCTATTACCAGAGAGCTTGCGCGTTCGTTCTCCACGGAGCAATCAAGGGCTCCATAGGAACCCC
>CM035418.1:100859490-100864490 GCA_020310875.1 Ceratopteris richardii
CTCAGATCGGATGGTGGAGGAGAGTACTTCTCTTCTGAATTTGATGCCTACTTGCATGAAAGAGGCATCAAAAGGGAAGTCACTACAAGGTATACATCCGAACTCAATGGTGTAGCAAAGAGGACAAACATAGCTATAGTTGAAGCTGCAAGGTCCATGCTCAATGAAAAGGGATTCCCAAAATACATATGGGGAGAGGTTGTGTCTACAGCCACATATCTCATAAATAGACTTCCATCTAAGTCACTAGATGGAACCACTCCATATGAAGTGTGAAATGGAAGAAGACCTAGTCTAGAGCATTGTAAAATCTTTGGATGCTTAGCCTATGCTCACATTCCTTCTCAAGTAAGAGGGAAATTGGATCCCAAGGCAGAGAAGTGCATATTTATTGGTTATGATCAAAGCCAAAAAGGATACAGATTGTACAATCCAACATATAAAGAAGATTTTCCATCACTTCAACCAAAGGAGCCAAAGCAAATTGAAGAAAGTGATTTGGAGATTGACCTAGAAGACTTGGAAAGTCTAAAGCTATGGAAGAACAAAGGTAAAGCAAGGATGCAGGATGCTACATATGGACTTGAGAGCTCACATCCACTTAGAAGGTCTTCAAGGGAGAAGAAGAAACCAGAGAGGTTTGGTTATGATACTTCTTTGGTCACCAAGCACTCATTCTACATTGCAAAGGATTCAACCAATGAAGAACCTACCACATTCGAAGAAGCACAAAGCAAGAAAGCCTGGAGAGATGCAATTGATGAAGAAATGGAAGCATGACACTTGGGAGCTTGTACCTAACAAGCCATCTATGAAGGTAATTTGATCTCGATGGATATACAAAATCAAGAGGAATCCAGATGGAAGTATAAATAGACATAAAGCAAGGTTAGTTGCTAAAGGGTTTGCTCAAACCCATGGTATTGATGATGAGTAGACTTTCTATCCTGTTGCAAAAATGCCTACAATTAGGGTTATCATTAGTCTTGTTGCATCTAGAAATTGGAAGCTCTATCAACTTGATGTAAAGAATGCTTTCTTAAATGGATGGATTTTTGAGGAAGTGTATATGGCACAACCTCCTAGATATGAGGATGCACATCATCTTTACTATGTATGCAAATTAAAGAAAGCCTTGTATGGATTGAAGCAAGCTCCAAGAGCTTGGAATTTCAGATTGGTGACTTATTTGCAGGACCAAGGATTCAAAGCTAGCAAGGCGGATACCTCTTTGTTCATAAAGAGGATTGCATCGAAAATGATCTATTTATGTGTGTATATTGATGATATTATTATCACATGCAATGATCTTGAAGGAATCAAACAAGTAAAGACTCAAATGAAGGAGGAGTTCAAAATAAGTGACCTTGAACTACTCACTTTTTTCTTGGATTGGAGTTAATGTACACAGGTTCAGGTATATACATCACACAAAGGAAGTATGTGCATGACATGCTCATCAAGTTCAAGATGGAAAACACCAAGTGTGTAGGTACACCTCTGGAGCAAAATCATAAGCTTAGTGCTTATGAAGGAGAGCCAATTGAAGACATTACAAGCTATCAAAGCTTGGTTGGAAGTTTGAACTATGCAACACTCACAAGGGTGGATATATGCTATAGTGTTAGCATATTGAGTCAGTTTACGCATAAGCCGAGAAGACCACATATGGAAGCGGCCAAAAGAGTCCTCAAGTACCTAAAGGGGACCATGAATTAAGGTTTTTTTTTGTCCATTTACTTCACATATTGAGCTAAAGGTCTACTCAGATGTAGAATGGGTTGGATCTAGAGAAGATAGAAGAAGCACATCCCGATATGTATCATTTGCAGGTTCAAAAGTCATTTCTTGGTCATCCAAGAGGCAACCAACCATGGCTTTATCTTCTACTGAAGCCAAATATAGAGGTTTGGCTAATGCAACTCAAGAAATCATGTGGTTAAAGTCTTTGCACACAGATCTTGGACTTCATTCTTCAACACCTCACATTTTTGGTGACAACACAAGCTCACTACATCTTGAAGCTAATCCGGTATACCATGCTAGAACCAAGCATATTGAAGTCCACTACCATTATGTAAGGGATAAGCTAATGAGCAAGGATATTCAACTATCCTATGTCTCTACACATGTGCAATGTGCAGACATGTTGACTAAAGCTCTTGATGGTACAAAGTTAAGTAGATTCAAGTTGATGATTGGCTTGCAGGAAATCAAGGACAATTGAAGATATATTTGGAGGCCAAGCATGTTAGCCTTGAGGGGGAGCTGTTGGTGCATTTTACCCAAGCATGCTTGATATTATTTGATTTATGTTCAAATGTGTAGTCATGTGAACACCTCTTGTAAAAGAGTACATTTTATCTCCTATAATCGTGAAAAAGAAAAAAGAAAAAAGAAAAAGAATGGCTTACCTCATCCATGATGTAAAAAGCAAAATTGTGGCTCTAACTACCTAAAAACACAAATTATTGAGCTGAGGGGATATTTCCTAACTTTGGGGATCACTTTTAGGTGGAGCCATTCAAATTCGAATTCAAAACTCCCTCCAAAAGTAGCTATAAAAAGAGCAAGAAGGAAGTGGTGATTAGCAAGCCTTGTATGTGAGCACTTCATGTCATTTTGTAGATATTCTTACTCCATAGCTCTATCATTCTACTCCCATTGTGTAAATATTCATTACCAATGTGGTTGTTATCATATGTGAATTTATACATTCATCATTCTCTACTTCTCTGTTTTGTTCTCTGCTATACTCACTTAGAGCAGTAGCTTCAGAAGATCATATCTCGAGCTCTACACAACCTTTTTCAGAGTTTTAACATGCGTTGGATTAATCTCACCGTCACGTTTTTTATAAAAAATTTCATTGTCATCGAATTTATAATTTTGGAGATATCTGCATTGTACTGCTCACTAGTCTATCTCTGCAAAGCCCCGAGAATGGCGGGCATGTTCCTGATATTGATGAATCTGGTTCTCAATGCTCAGTTTATCATTTGATGTTTTTTAACTTGAATTAGTAAGCTACCTAAGTCAATTTGCTATGTCCAAATGTAATTTATCTAGTTCCTACCAGTTAAGAGCACTAATCATTTTTTCTAGCAGGTGTACGTACAAAAATAGCAGGTTTTGGGAGCCAATCATCTTGCAACTAATCTATCTTGAGTTAAACTTTTGGGATACATGTTCCAAAGTACTTGGCTGATATTTTGGTAGATTTAGGAAGCTCAAAGGTACTACTAATCAACTCTGAAGTCTCAATTGGCTGGTGTGAAGCTGGTTGTAGCAGCACCAACTCATCTTCGGATTGCATCCACCATCTCTCTTCACACATTATATTTGGCAGCTAACCCTATTTTTCATGCCAAGACTAAACACATAGAGATTCAGTATCATTTCTTGAGAGAAAAGGTACTTGACATAGAGATTGATGTCTTGTATACACCAACAAAAGAGCAAGTTGCAGATATGTTGACAAAGAGCTTAGATGGACCTAAATTACAGAAGTTCAAAGAGATGGTAGGAATAATGAAGAATGTCATAATCACAATTACTGATTGAGGGGGAGCTGTTGGAATAAAGCACTAACAAATTGATGATTATTAAGTGTTTGAAGCAGGTCAAAAATCAAAATGAAGTCAAAGAAGTCATTGAAGGAAGTGAAGAGATCTCACAAATAAAGCTTGTATACATATGTACATTATATATGAAAATTCTTTAACAATAGGTATAGATGTTCATTATAATGAAAAGGAGTAATGTAATAGACATGGGATGAGTCTAGAATCATATGTATATAAGTCAATAATGTAAATAAATAAGTGAGAGAGTCATTAGAAGTCAAGAGTTCATGTGATAGATGTGTAGAGAATTATCTTCTTGAGTTAGCATCGAGTCTTTCTCTGATTTCTCTCAGCCTAATCAAGTGGATCACGAAATCTTTTGTACACATCTAATTTAGAAGTTAATCAAGCTATGCTCAAAGTTTCATGGTCTAATTCTTTCGAGGATGCATGTATGAACATGTATATGTAAAGTCTACAGATAGAGCTCTCAAAGTCACACATTTTTTCATGTTAGAGTTTTGCTTAGATCTCAATGCACAATGTAAAGATTTTGATAAATGAGCATTCAAAATCTAAGTTAGAAGGTAAGGAAGTGATGGTTAAAAGCATGTAGCAAAAGGGGACTTCTGCTGTGAGAAATCAACTTGAGAAGTTGACTATGTCAAAGTTGCTTGTTAAGAGAGACAATTTCTAACATACATTTGATCTTAATGATCAAGTAAGAGTTTTAATGATTTTTTTGAATATCTAATAAATGTTATGATTGCACAAAGGTAGCGTGGAGGTATATGCATCATTAGATTGAAGAAATTGGAATATATTTGCAGGTAATGAAGTTAATCTTTGAATCAGACTCTTTGAAGAAGCAGAAACTTCATACAGAGAAGTGTTCGTGAATGATTTTGAAATCATGGTAACATTTGTGTAAAGTTTGGTCTATGACTAATATTGAAGTGTTCTTAAATCAGCATAAGATCAAGTATTTGGAGATTTAGAGGTCCCCATCAGAAATCACCAACCATTTGTTTATGGTGCAAATTAAGTAGGATTAGTACTCATTACACCTTAGGGGATTTGAAGATATTCAAAGTGTAATACACATCCAAAATTCAAGACATAATCAAGCCCAAATCTCAAGGATAGGATCAAGGTAACAAAGATGGATAAGAATAAATGGATTTTCATTAGAAAAAAAAAAGATATGTTAATATGGAGAGAATAAATGGAGTGCCATTAGTAAAAATAGGAGAATGTTAAGAGGGAGACAAAGATGATACCTATAACTCAATAGAACTCAATAAAGGAGAAAAATTGTCTATTTGATGCAATGATTTTGATTATATCTAATTCTATATGAAAAGAAATAAGAAAGACATTACATAGACCATAAGAACAATGTATTATCAATTGGAAATTAGATACTTTGAGAAA
>CM035418.1:100871990-100906990 GCA_020310875.1 Ceratopteris richardii
GCCAAGCTGATCTCCCCAGCACAGAACCTCTCCCTGACATAGTGATAATGCACCTCAATGTGCTTAGTGCGAGCATGGAACACAGGGTTCCTCGCAACTGTCAATGCGCTCTGACTGTCAGTGAAGATGGTGGTGGCAGAAGATTGGCCAACACCCAAATCAGCCATAAGGCATCTGAGCCACACACACTCAACAGTCGCTATGAAAGCTACCCTATACTCAGCCTCACAACTGGAAGTGGCCACAGTAGGCTGCTTCTTGCTCAACCAAGATATACATGAGCTACCAAGCATGAAGCAAAAACCACTGGTGGACACACGAGTGTCATAGCAACCAGCCCAATCTGAGTCAGGAAAAGCATGCAAATCTGGCAGTAGTGATCCCCCCTTGGGATAAGACAACCCAAGTAGCTGAGTACCACTCAAGTAGCGAAAGATGCGCTTAACCACTTTCCAATGCGTGACTCCTGGGCAATGCATAAACCTGCTCATCTGTGAGACAGCAAACTGAATATCTGGCCGAGTAATGCATAAGTAAATCAAGCATCCAAGAGCCTGTTGATAGAGTACAACATCAAATGCATCTCCAGCATCATGAAGACTCAATCGTAAACTTGTCTCCATAGGAGTGGCAATAGGCTTACAGTCTTCAAGGCCAAAACGCTGCAATAATGTGTCAATATATTTCGTTTGACACAAAGCCATTCCACCATCAACTTGCATAAATTGAATGCCCAAATAGTGATGCAAATGCCCCAAATCAGACATCTCAAATGAGGCATGCAAATCAGCCTTAAAATCAGCAATATGTGTCTCAATAGGACCAGTGAGCAGCATGTCATCAACATAAACAACAATGATCAGAAGCACATCATTAGCACGTTTAACATATAAGGTGCTTTCAGTTGGACTGTTCTCAAAACCATGTGCAATGAGATAGGCATGTATCTTCTCATACCAAGCACGTGGTGCTTGCTTTAAACCATATAATGCCTTCTTTAACCTGCAAACCTGGTTTTCATGCCCTTTCTGCACAAAGCCACGAGGCTGAAAAACATACACTTCTTCATGCAAGTCACCATTCAGAAATGTTGTTTTAATGTCCAACTGATGTACATTCCAACCATGATGGGCTGCAAGTGCACAAATGCTCCGAACAGTAGTCATACGGCATGTAGGTGCAAAGGTCTCATCAAAATCAATGCCTCTTTCTTGCGCATAACCCTTTGCAACAAGCCTAGCCTTATACCTGTCAACTGTACCATGAGGTTTACGCTTCAGCTTGTATACCCACTTAGTGCCAATGGCCTTCTTGCCAGGAGGCAAGTCACATAAAGACCATGTACCATTCTTCATTATAGCATCATATTCAGATTGCATAGCAGGCATCCAATTTTCTGAATTTTGTGCTTCATCAAAAGAAACAGGCTCATTCTCATCGTAGAGACTAGATGCAGCCATAGCATAGCAATCTGATGCAAAGGAGGCACTATGAGAGCCTGAACGAGTACGATATGACAAAGGTGCATCTAATTTACTGTCACGCAAAGTCTGCACCAGCCATTTTGGCATAGTTTTTGCCTGCTCAATATCAGCTCTCTCATCAACAAGTGCATCATGTAAATCTGCATCAGAAATGGAATGATCTGCATCATCATATGAAACCTGCAAAGGCTGAGAAGTTGCCTCATTAGGACCAGCACTACCCTGTCCACCTGTAAAAAGAGGCATCAAAGTATCATACATATCTTTGGAGCTAACAGATGTCTCCTTAGTACATGAAAGCAATGGCTGAATAGCATCTTCCGCAAAGACAACATCACGGCTAACCAGAATGCGTTTAGTCTGTGGATGATACAGATGATAGCCTTTACTTTCAGAACTGTACCCAACAAAAATACATTTTACTGCCTTATCATCCAATTTTTTGCGATGTTGTTCAGGCACTAATGCATATGCCAAACAACCAAAAACACGCAGATGAGCAATAGATGGCTTGCAGTCATGCCAAGCCTCATATGGAGTGATAGACTGCAACGCTTTAGTGGGACACCTGTTCAGTACATATGCTGCACACATGACAGCCTCAAGCCAGAAACTATGTGGTAAAGCCTGACTTTTGACCATGCACCTCGCCATCTCCATGAGTGACCTGTTCTTTCGTTCAGCAACTCCATTCTGTTGAGGTGTATACGGCAGTGTACACTGGTGTTTTATCCCACGTTCAGCCAGAAATGCATTAAAATCTGAAGACATATATTCCCCCCCTCGATCAGAACGGAGGGTGCCCATTTTACATGCTGGCAGATTTTCAGCCAAAACCAAAAACTGTTTGAAGCACATGAACACTTCGGACTTTGCTTTGAGTGGATATACCCATGCATGCCTGGAAAAATCATCAATGAAAGTCACGAAGTAAAGGTAATTTCCAAAAGAGGGTGTCTGCATAGGACCACAGACATCACTATGTACAAGCTGCAATTTGTGCGTAGCCCGAACTGAACCATCTTTTGGAAAGGAAGAACGCTGCATTTTGCCCAAAATACAGCCTTCACAAACATGTTTTCCAGGTGCCTCAAGTTTGGGCAAAGAGGACACCATTTCAGATTTCTGCAGGCGTAACAAACTAGCAAAATTCAGATGACCAAAGCGTGCATGCCAAACCTTTGCCTCTTACATAGCCTGAGAATCATGAAATGCACATGCCGAATCATTCACAGATCTTTCATAGTCTATGAGCTTATACAGCCCACGACATAAAATGCCAGAAGCAATAATCACATCGCCATTTGAGAGATCATGGACTGTACACCTGTCATCAACGAATTTCACAACCAAGCCAATCTTGGCTAATGCAGAAACTGATAACAGGTTCTTTTTTATCCCTGGCACAAATAAAGCATCTGACAAAGTGAAAGAACTACCATCAGCAGTAGTTAGAATGATCTTACCAACTCCCATAACAGGATAAGAGGAGTTATTGGCGCATGTGATAGTATTCCATGTAGAGGCAGGCTCGAGTGAAGAGAAGAAACTGTGCTGCGAGGTAATATGTTTGGTCGCTCCACTGTCAAAGTACTGGACAAACATATGAGTCTACTGCAGACATGCACTGATCATGAGAAGATGGGTCAAAACTGCAGACAGTAGTAAACACCCATTCTTCTTCCTGCACAAGATTTGGAGACTCTGTTTTTGCTGTAGAGGCCTCTGCAACAACCATTCCAGCCTCTTTCTTCTTTGCCTCTTTAGCAGCCAGTTTTGGACAGTTCTTTATAATATGATCATTTCCTTTACAGTACTTGCAGAACAATTACTACTTTTCTGATTTCTTCTCATCTTTATCCTGGTTCTTCGATTGTCCAGCATTTGCATATTTCTGCTTGCTAGTAGAAGAGCTCCATTTTCCTTTGCCCTTCAGACTAGCCAGGAAAGCTTGATCTGCAACACGCATAATGGACCTGTTCTGCCTGGACTGATCTTCCTGCAACAGAACAGAGACTAATTCCTCAAATGACAAGGCATTCGGATTGCCTTTCATCATCAATCGAAGAGTAGAGGCAAAACTCTGATATGAATCAGGAAGACCATTCAGAACGGTCTGCACAAGTGAGCTATCTGGTATAACCTCATCAGCAGAAATCAATTGTTCCTTTAGGTCTTTGATCTTTGTAAGAAAACTGTCCATAGAATCACCTTCATTCATGTGCTCACTCTCCAACTATTTTCGGAGGTAAGCAACACGAGCCTCATTCCTAGCCTGGTACAAAGTGGTAAGTGTATCCCAAGCATCCTTTGCTGTTCTGCAAGAGCGAATGTGAGGAATAATGGCACGTTTGACAGACAAAGCTATCAATGCATGTGCTTGGGCATCTCTGCCATCCCAACGAATCTGCTCTGCAGTAGGTGCAACAGAAACAGTAGCACGAACAGGAATCTGCGGAATATCATCTTCGACACCATCTTCATCAGCTCCAACACCTGTATTTGCAGTACCTGTCATTACAGGTGTAACAGGACGTCTTTCAACACCCTGCACAATGTTCCACAATCCTTTTGCAACCAGTACATGTTGTTGTGAACATTTGTTTTATGTAGGGTACAAGTTTCAAATTATGTAAATACCTTTGGGAAGTCTTCAAATACTTCAAGAAGGCTCATATTATTCATAAAATGTAGCAAAAATACCACGTGAGTTCTAGAACATGGTGAGTCAAATTAGTGAGTCACAAGGGAGCTTCAGTGGTGTCCTAGTGGAAGGTCGATGTGGCTAGTTCTCAAAGTCCATCAATACTTTGCTTATTTGAGCACTTGAGTCATGTAATACCTCCATCCAAGTGTCTACCACGAATTTAGATGTATTAGGAAGGTTTTAGATTAGTTTCCCATGCTATAAAAAGAGGAGAAAAGTCGTGATCTTGTGGGATGTCCAAGAGAGTCATATGTGTATCTCTACACTGCTGTAGTTTTGTATGCAGAGATTGCAGAGCTTGTATCTCCCTCATTATATATCCAAATTACATGTTTGATAGCTCATTGGAAAGCTCTTACTGTCTACTTTCTTCCTGTAAATTTTCATAATCATTGGATTTGTGAGCTGAGAGCAATACTCTCTGCAAGTAGTGTGTGTTCTCTGTTTTTTATCCCTGCTGAAGGTCTCCATTAAACCTCAAACTTGCAGAGGTCATATTTCCTTGTGTATGTATCCAAATCATGTGTTCTTTGGCTTGTTAGAAAGCTCTTTGCGTCTACTTGTATTCTGGAAAGTTTCAAAGTCATTGGAGTTGTGCATTAAGAGCAGTAGTCTCTGCAAGTGATGTGTGTCCTCAGGTTCATCTCTGTTTCAAGGTCTCCATTAAAGCTGCATATTGCAGAGGTCATAGCTCATTGTGTATTTATCCATTTGAGGTGTTCTATATCTTGTTGGAAAGCTCTTAGAGTCTAGTGTATGTGTGTGAAACAGTTTTGGAAAATTCCAAGTGAGTAAAGAGCAATTTGCTCTGCAAGAAAATTGGTCTGTGCATACAAGTTTGTGAAAAAGTCAACTAGGTCCTGTTGGGTTTCACCTACTTCTAGCTGTACTTTGGAGATCAATAAACTCCAACATTGGTATCAGAGCAAGTACTTGGAGGCTTGGAGAAGGTTATCATACCTTGACGAAGAATTTGAAGCTATCAAGGAAGCAGTTCATCATCAACACTACACAAAGGTAGAAGAAGATTGCAAGGAGGCATCTGAAGCAACATCCAAGCAAAGAAAGGTGCACATACCTCATTTACAAGGTAAATATTATACTTCTTCTCATCACACACATTGGAAAGGAGGCTTAAAGGAGGAAGCTTAGCATTTGTATTATGGGAGACCAACATGCACAAATAGAGAAGCTTGATAAGACCAATTATCAAGCATGGAAGTTTAGAATCACAGCATACTTGCAAGGTAGAGGCTTGTATGGTTTGATTGACGGCACAGATATCAAACCCACATTACCAGAGGACCCAAATCAGCAACAATTGAGGGAGTTTAGACTTTGGAATGAGAGAGACAAAAGGGTTATATTCATTTTATCACAAAATATTCAAGATTCAATGGTAGGACACATACAAGATCTAGACACAAGTAGAGATGTTTGGCTTGCATTGGAAAGGTTGTATGCTACAGGTACAAGAGCAAGGAAGATTCAACTCAAAAATGAGTTGAATAACATAAAGAAAGATACAAGGACATCGGTCAATGATTACATATTGAAAGTTAAAGAGATTGCAGATCAACTAGGATCAATTCAAGCTCATGTGGAGGACGACGACTTGGTTGCACATACTCTCAACGGACTCAAAGATGATGAGAGATGGAAACCCTTCATTACTTCAGTTTATGTCAGAGGAGAATTACCAGATTTTGATCAACTTATTGCCCTTATGGTCACGGAGGAGATGAATCTAAATGGTTCTACTTCAAATAAAAAAGGATCTCAAGGACAAGCTCTTTATGTAGGATCATCAAGAGGTGGAAACAGAGGTGGAAGAGGTTCAAATAGAGGTCGAGGAAGAAGGAGCGATGATCAAAGGACTTCAAGTGGCTTCTTCAACACAAGAGGAAGAGGAAGATCAAGCGCTAGAGGTACGAGAGGCTACTACAACTACAACCAAAGACAAAGGAGTGAAGATAATAAGAACAATTGCTATATATGTGGAAGGTATGGACACTATGCCAAAGATTGTTATCAAAATGAAAATAATCAAGGTGGTAATCGAAGAGGAGGCTATTCAAGAAGAGGTAAACAACAAGGAAATTATGCAGTTGAAGGTAAAAGTGATGATTATGATTCTCTTCTTATGATGAATGTAGAAACTAAGATGAATTGCAATAGCGATGTATGGTATGTAGATAGTGGTTGTTCTAATCACATGTCTCATGATGCTTCATGGTTTTCTAATATGCATAATCCGTCATGTAAAGGTCATGTTGAAACAGGCGATTATACAACACATAAGATTATGCAGGTTGGAGATGTTGTTATGCAGGATAAGAGCAAGACAAATTGCTTGAAGGATGTACTTTATGTGCCAACGATCACTAAGAATTTGATGTCGGTTGGTCAAATGGTAGAAAAAGGTCTACAAGTGAGATTTAATCATGCAGGTTGCTTCATTGAGGATCCAAAGCAAAGGAGGTTAATTGCTAGAGGTCAAAAACAAGGTAGATTGTTTACATTCAAGGTAAACCCAAATCATACAAACTATTTCTCTTATGGTATGCATCGAATAGCAGAGCTTGATCTATGGCACAAAAGGATTGGACATATGAATGTACACAGGTTAAAGGAGCTATCAAAGAAGAGGATTGTTGAAGGATTACCTGATCTTACTAAGCAACATATGGTGCATCTTTGTGAAGCATGTCAAATGGGTAAGCAGAGTAGACATCCTTTCAAGCATTCAAGCTATGTAAGTGATGGTTTACTAGATCTCATACACACAGATGTGTGGGGACCTACTAAAGAGGCATCCTTGGTTGGTAATAAGTACTATGTATCATTCATTGACGATCATAGTAGAATGACATTTGTGTATTTTATTAAACATAAGAGTGAGGTCTTTGATTGTTTCAAGAAGTTCAAATCATATGTCGAAAAGCAAACAGGAAGGTATATTAAGAAGCTAAGATCCGATGGAGGAGGAGAGTATTTCTCTCAAGCTTTTACTGATTTTTTGTATGATGAAGGTATCAAAAGAGAAGTTACATGCAGGTATACTCCACAACAAAATGGAGTCGCAGAAAGAAGAAACAGAATCATAGCAGAAGCATCTAGAAGCATGCTTAATGATATGTGTTTGCCTAATTATTTTTGGGCTGAAGCTGTTAGCACAAGTGTTTACATTATGAATAGAGTTCCGACTGCTGGAGTTCATCATTTGACACCATATGAGGTATGGCATGGAAGGAAACCAAGTGTAAGTCATTTGAAAGTATTTGGCTGTGTATGTTATGTACATGTACCTAGTGAGGTGAGATCTAAACTTGATGCGAAATCAGAAAAATGTATATTTATTGGTTATGCAGATACTCAAAGAGGATATAGATGCTATAATCCTCATACCAATAAGGTTGTTGTGTCAAGAGATGTAAACTTTGATGAATCACTTTCATGGTATGCAGATAAGAATTGTTTGCAGGTCATGGATGAAAATGAAGAAGGTGTGGTTGAAGGAGATGAATGCATAGTTCAGCCATCAGGAAGTTTAAATGATGAAAGGAGTGGTTTAGATGAAGAAAGAGGATCACCTTTCAATGGAAGATTAAGGCAAGAGTCACCTCCAAGTGTTAAAAGTAAAGGTAAACTCAAACTTGTTGAAGTTAATGATGAAGGAGAGGAAATTAGTGATGTATGTGAGTATGGAGAATCATCAAAGGTTCCTAATAAGAAAGGAAGAGCATCTACATTGGAGGTAAGAAGAACTTCAAGAGTAAGTAAGCAACCTCAAAGGTATACTTATGAATATTTCATGAATACTCATTATGCTTTTATGACAAAAGTTGAGCAGGAAAATGAACCCACATGTTATGATGAGGCCAAAGGAGATGAAAAGTGGGAGAAAGCAATGAGAGAAGAAATGGAAGCACTACAGGATAACAAGACTTGGAATTTAGTTCCAAGTACACCAAAGCAAAAGGTAATTGGTTGCAAGTGGGTTTTTAAGATTAAAAGAAATAGTGATGGTAGTGTGTCTAGATATAAGGCTAGACTTGTAGCAAAAGGATATAATCAAACTCAAGGTGTGGACTATGAGGAAACATTTAGTCCAGTAGCAAATATGGCAACGGTGAGAACTTTGTTGGCTTTAGCTGCAAGTAAAAGGTGGAATATATATCAACTCGATATAAAGAATGCCTTTCTTAATGGTGAGTTAAATGAAGAAGTGTATATGTCACAACCAGATGGTTATGTGGATGCAAAATGTCCTAATCATGTATGCAGGTTAAAGAAGGCATTGTATGGTCTTAAGCAGGCACCAAGGGCATGGAATGCAAGGTTGGTAAAGTATCTTATGCTGCAAGGATACACAGCGAGTCATGCTGATCCTTCACTTTATGTAAAACATGTAGATGGCATGTGTGTCTATGTATGCATTTATGTGGATGACTTGTTGATTACAGGGAATGATGCAAAAGCAATTGATGAGATAAAAGGTAATTTGGGAAAGGAATTTAAAATTTCAGATCTTGGTTTGCTCAGATACTTTCTTGGGATTGAAATTGTGTATAGCGATGAAGGTATGTGGTTGATACAAAGAAAGTATATATGTGATATGCTGAAAAGGTTTGGTATGCAGGAATGTAAATTTGTTTCTACTCCAATGGAATGTAATGTAAAGCTAAGCGCAAAGGAAGGTGATGAGTTGCATGATATGAATGTATATAGATCCATGGTAGGATCTTTGATTTATGCAACAAAAACTAGACCTGATATATGTTATGCAGTGGGAGTATTGTCACAGTTTATGCATGAACCTAGAGTACCTCATATGCATGCAGCGAAAAGAGTGCTTAGATATTTGAAAGGTACCATGAACGAAGGATTATTTTATAGTCATGATGCTGATCTAACTCTTAAAGTCTTTAGTGATGCAGATTGGGCTGGAAGCAAAGATGACAGAAGATCCACAAGTGGATATGTGGTAATAGCAGGAAACAAGACATTAACATGGAGTTCAAAGAAACAGCCTACAGTTGCTTTATCTTCTACAGAGGCTGAGTATAGAGGTTTAGCATTGGCTACTACTGAGGTTATGTGGTTTAAAAAGTTGTTTCATGACTTGAATGTGCAGGTTGATGTACCACTGATATATGGGGATAACTTGAGCAGCATTCATATGACCTCAAATCCTATTTTTCATGCTAGAACAAAGCATATAGAGGTTCACTATCATTATGTTCGAGAGAAGGCCATGAACAATGAAGTGCAGGTTTCTTTTGTTGGAACAAAGGATCAAGTTGCAGATATCTTCACCAAATCCTTGGATGGACCAAAGCTTCAAAGATTCAACTATATTCTTGGCATGAAGGAAATACCTTTTGAAACTTGAGGGGGAGAATGTTGCGAACATTTGTTTTATGTAGGGTACAAGTTTCAAATTATGTAAATACCTTTGGGAAGTCTTCAAATACTTCAAGAAGGCTCATATTATTCATAAAATGTAGCAAAAATACCACGTGAGTTCTAGAACATGGTGAGTCAAATTAGTGAGTCACAAGGGAGCTTCAGTGGTGTCCTAGTGGAAGGTCGATGTGGCTAGTTCTCAAAGTCCATCAATACTTTGCTTATTTGAGCACTTGAGTCATGTAATACCTCCATCCAAGTGTCTACCACGAATTTAGATGTATTAGGAAGGTTTTAGATTAGTTTCCCATGCTATAAAAAGAGGAGAAAAGTCGTGATCTTGTGGGATGTCCAAGAGAGTCATATGTGTATCTCTACACTGCTGTAGTTTTGTATGCAGAGATTGCAGAGCTTGTATCTCCCTCATTATATATCCAAATTACATGTTTGATAGCTCATTGGAAAGCTCTTACTGTCTACTTTCTTCCTGTAAATTTTCATAATCATTGGATTTGTGAGCTGAGAGCAATACTCTCTGCAAGTAGTGTGTGTTCTCTGTTTTTTATCCCTGCTGAAGGTCTCCATTAAACCTCAAACTTGCAGAGGTCATATTTCCTTGTGTATGTATCCAAATCATGTGTTCTTTGGCTTGTTAGAAAGCTCTTTGCGTCTACTTGTATTCTGGAAAGTTTCAAAGTCATTGGAGTTGTGCGTTAAGAGCAGTAGTCTCTGCAAGTGATGTGTGTCCTCAGGTTCATCTCTGTTTCAAGGTCTCCATTAAAGCTGCATATTGCAGAGGTCATAGCTCATTGTGTATTTATCCATTTGAGGTGTTCTATATCTTGTTGGAAAGCTCTTAGAGTCTAGTTTATGTGTGTGAAACAGTTTTGGAAAATTCCAAGTGAGTAAAGAGCAATTTGCTCTGCAAGAAAATTGGTCTGTGCATACAAGTTTGTGAAAAAGTCAACTAGGTCCTGTTGGGTTTCACCTACTTCTAGCTGTACTTTGGAGATCAATAAACTCCAACACATGTCGCATCATATAAGCCCATAATGGGTAGTTGGTACCATCCAACTTATCCTCAACAGCCAACATACGGAATACATCACTGCTTTCAGCCATGGCCGGTGACTAAAATACCTTGATGCAGAAAATTGACTGTATCTCAAAAAGTTGAACGGAACTGCCCAGACGAGTTCTGCTAGACCTGTAGCAAACTTCGAGGCGCTTAAACTGGCGAACAGAAACTGGTATATACCTTTGGCACAAAAGGACGAAATAGCCTGCACAAGAGCTGCGATAGTGCGTTCGGAGGCCGAAACGAGCTCAGATCGCGATTTCGGCACCACAAAAGCGAAGTTGTTTTGATCTCGAAAACACCTTGAATATTCTCACCAAATTTCGTGCGAATCTAAGACTGCAAACGGAGGAGTGTCGACGGCGCCCTAGAAGAAGCGACAACCTGCTCTGATACCAATTGTTGGAGATAGACGTCTGTGGAAGCACGCGAACAGCACAAGGAAGAAGAAGAAGCTTGGAGCACAAACACACGATACTGAATGTATTACTAGAGAATGTACAAAGATAAGTAGCCCATTAGGGCAATAGGCGTATATACAAGCCGGGGGAAAAAAACCTCCTAAAGAGGGAAAAAAGTGCCCCGGCGGTCCTAGAGTGTTCACACACATCACTACCTAAATATATCAACAGATCCTTGCAAGTGTTGTTGGGGATTTCCTTTCTAGGATGTTAAGCCTTTGTATCTTTAAATATGTGCCATCTTATATATCCTCATGTTTTTTCAACGGTATGTTGTTTACTTTCTTTTTCTAATAATATTTCAGAATAATTTACAATCTTCAACTACATCATCTACTAGAGTCCATCTTACTTAGTTTGTAGTTTTCTCATTTTTTCAAATAAAAAGCATAATTTAGGTGTGGTGGATGTATGAACGCATGCATAATATTTTGAGACTAGATTCAAGGTGGAAATGGACTTTAATCTCAAAAATCTATGAGATGCTATTTAGTATGTTAGATCATCTTCTTGTCATAAGGTTAGTAAATTACATATATTTTGTTTCTTAGTAGTTCGAGCTACTCCATGTGATGAAGGATGCAATATGCAATGGATTCTCTATACAATTGTCTACTAATATTTCAATTATTATTTTTAGTAGAACATGTAGTCCCTCGTTGAAATTGGATTCTTTATAAGTTAACTTTATCCATATTCTACTAAATTCTTGACTTCTTTTCTTGATAAGGATATTTTTTTGCATGTAGACTCTTAATTATTACATTATGTTTCAATGCATGACACTACAAAATCTTTGTATGTAGAACAACTATTTAATGGTATCTATAAAGCTTGTCTGATCATGAAGTATTTCTAGGTAGTGTTTATATGCAGTTAAATATCAAGGATCATAGAGGCTCATTCAATAAGGGAATGCATAAGAGCATTTTCTAGACGTCCATGCGATGTGGAATTTAATTCATTTTTCATGAATTGATAATATGGAAAATGCTTTCTACATGAAACCCTACTAAAAACATAATGTTCACAACCATAGCTATATTAAGTCATTCCCGCAGATGCACACCACATCATCATTTTATATTATTGTTTAAATTTTCTTCATATAATTCTTTTGATTGAAAATGCTGATCTTCAAGGTTTGAGCATCTCAATTCTATATACACTCCCTGCTTCAAACCCTCATTGGAGAGTTTTTAGAATGACTCTGAAGATCCACCTAAGTCCAGGGTTTTCAAGCCACCATCCATGGACAGGATTGATTTGAAGTGTTAAAACATTCTTTTGAATGTAGCCATAATATCTATTTTGTTTTGCTCCTCTAACCATGTGATATAGGAAACTCGTCCTCCTCAAGTTAGCATGTGTACAAAACGATTACCACCATGAGTAGCTGCATGAAATCTAACCCAATTGGGTTACCCGTTCAAGCATTCCGGGCACTTAGGGAAAAGTTGGAGGAAAAATAGTTTCAAAAAAGAAAAAAGAATCAGATTTCCGTATGCATCTATATATCCTCATCAAGGGTATGAGTACATTCAGAAATCCCAAAAATACTTTACTGAGATCTTGAGACCAAAATTCTTTCATTAACTGTCCTTCAAAAGGTGGAACAAAGTCACTAAATCAAGGATAATTAGTGAATGAGGTCCACAAATCAAGGATAATTAGTGAGTCTGCATTGAAGTAGGAAGAAAAGGATACCTGAAAGAGGACAAATTTCCATCTTCAGTAACCAAAAAGTTGCTCTTCCTCTTTATGGAGAAGGATCCCCTCAAGATCCTACCTAAATGTTGTGTTATACCTTCTCTCTTTGCTCTGATGAAGTTTCCAGAGTATGATCTCTTACTCTCTTTGTTATGCTGCATAAATGGATAGAGGAAATGAGAGGTGTGTAAGAGAGTGGAGCTGAGGCAGTAGGAACGAGGAAGCTTCCAGTGACTCCAATTGATCGAGATGAGACTGGATGTAGCAGTATTTCTCGCTATCCTAAGCTCGGCTGCCATAGCTTATGGAGCTCCGATGCGTCCTCCTTACCTAAGGAATTGCAACAGGAGTGTGAGCCCTATTTCTCTGTGCTGCATGCTGGCACCGACAGCGCAGCCCATTCAATATTCAGTTAACAGCTATTTCCGTGTTCCAAAAATACGGAGGCCTGCCCGGCTTGCTACGCAGTATCAAGTCGCGAGGCTGAAGAGAGCCTATGCGCTCATGCGAGCATTACCTGATGACGATCCTCGCTCTCTCACAAGCCAGAAGAACACTCACTGCGCGATGTGTCTCGGATCGTATTTGCAACCTGGCACAAACGTGATCTACCACATCCATTACTCCTGGCTCTTCTTGCCTTGGCACAGATGGTGGAATCTCCTTTCGCTCTACATCTCTCTCCTACCTTTCTTTCTTGTGGCCCAGATAGTGGAACCTTTCCCTCTCTCTCTCTCTCTCTCTCTCTCTCTCTCTCTCTCTCTCTCTCTCTCTCTCTCTCTCTCTCTCTCTCTCTCTCTCTCTCTCTCTCTCTCTCTCTCTCTCTGTGCTAACATGAACTTTCTTATTAGGTTCATCTACTTCCATGAGCGCATACTCGCAAAGTTGCTCGACGATCCGACTTTCTCTCTCTTGTACTGGGATTGGGATAATCAAATAGGCGGAAACTCCATGCCTTACTTCTTTGCAGACGTTGATAGTCCACTGTATGATCCGTATCGTGATCCAAGACATGTTCCGCCGGCTAGGGTGCAACTGAACGGCAACTTTGACCTAACCGACACTGACGAGATCATCCAACAGAATTTCCAACAGTTATATAACGACATAGTTGCTCCGACATCGGCTGCAAAGTTCATGGGCGGACCAATCAGGTACTCTGATCAACATACATTTCTGATTCTGCACAGAATTCGGCATATGCAGCACAATCACCTCAAGATTTGTAGGCTAAGATTCAAGTATTCTGAACATACATTTCTGATCCTGCATAGAACACGCCATATGCAGCACAATCACCTCAAAATTTGTAGGCTGAGATTCAAGGATTCTGAACATACATTTCTGATCCTGCATAGAACGCGCCATATCCAGCACAATCGACTTATAAGAGAAGAGGATAACCGTCTATCTGTTTAGAATTTGAAGCCATGGAAGATACCATGGATAGCTGTTCATATATTTGAAGTTGAAGAAAGACTTAGTACTGAGCTAGACTTGAACATGGAGCAGGTATGGTGAATTCTATGGAGGCGTCGAAGCACAGAGTCGGATACTCGGGGGGACATTTGATAATGGGATCCATTCCAATGTCCATTTATGGGTAGGGGCTCCCAATCGCATAAAAATGAGGGACATGGGATCCTTTGATGCATCTGCCAATGATCCCATTTTCTATGCTCACCACGCCAATGTAGACCGTGTCTGGGAGATATGGCGGTTCTCCTTGCCTGGAGGTACTCGAGAAGTATTCGATGATGATGACTTTCTTGATTCAAGCTTCTATTTCTATGATGAGGAAGCGAGACTTGTAGAGGTGACGATTCGTGATTGCCTTGATAATACAAAATTGGGCATATATTACAGTCGTTATGCCGGCTATGCACTCTGGACAAATTATACACCTCCATCTCTGTAAGGTACTTATCCTCCTCAGAAGCTTCCTCTTAGTTATCCAGCCTTTTAATGGCAGCATATGTGATCTGAAGTTTTGCTTGGCCACTAATGAATGCAATGTTATTATCACATCCTTGCATCATATGTTATCTGAAATGTTGTCTACGTCCAAGAAATGACTGCAATATTATCATGACAAATCATTGCCTTATTCCTAGACATGCCATATGATTTTCACTATGTACTTTGTTTCTACCATTTCAGTAAAGATTTTCTCCAAGTGAAGAAGAGCTAAGTTGGCAAATGTATGTGAGGATCCACTGCAGTGCATATACATTAAATATTATTTGTAGTATATATGAATATTTTCTCCAAATGTATGTAGGGACATTAGATCTTGGGGTCGAGTCTAATGTCCATGCATGGGTGAGGAATCCTCAACCTTATAAGATGGAGAGACATGGGAACTTTTGATGTGTGTGCTAATGTATTCAATGATTATGAATTTCTTGATTCCAAATTCTAATTTTGTGATGAGGATGCTACTCTCATATAAGTGTAATTCATGAATTTTTGGTGAATGAACTTGGGGATATATTATCCTCACTATATTCTATGAAAGATTATACTTCTCCACCTCCACAAAACACTTAATTATGCACACCTACTAATCACATATTTTCTAAACTTCTCTCTATCCAAAAATAAATGTTGTTTTATCATCATAACTTACTATTTTTCTCCTCGTCCATACACTATCTAGAATTTTATCTACCTATCCATGAATGAATGCAATGCTATCAAGACATGGCATATGATTTTAATGCTATTTTACTATATAATTTTTTAAACACTATTTCCATAAATATTTTCTACAAATATGTGTATGCGTACATACATACTTACGTATCTGATGCGTCCTTTATCATACATTATACAAAGCATGTACATTATTCTGTTTTCTAAGGGATGAAAATATTGAGTTGGGTACTCCATGACGCCCTTGAGATGCCTTAGTTTTCTATATTCACCCCAAATTTTATGGTTTGCTTTAACTTCCCAATGTTGTTATGTGGTTCCACATTTAGTCGCTTTCACATCTCAAATCTCATTACCATATTGAGAAAAAAAGTTGCATTAAAAAAAAGACTCTACATATTATGAACATAAAATTTACTTATTCCAATTGAGAAATAAATGTAAAATTGCTCACTTTTTCTATCAGAATTCAACCTTTACAAGGAGAATATATAATGGAAATTTGATTTACATAAATGCGTATATTTTTCTATAAAGAAGAACTAAAAGTCTTCAATAGAATCATAATGGAGGATAATGAGAAGTTTCATGATCTTAGTTTTCTTGGATTACATGATTGAATATGAAACTTGAAAGTGCAGAAGAAAGAGATCAAAACTCCAAAAAATTAGTATATTTGTCAATACAATTTCTTCATGAAACGCCAGGTAGGTTATAATGTCCACTCAATCTTTCATGTGTAGGATTGGACACCTATACCTCAATTCATAGTCCATGTTGAAAAATTAGTCACTCACTATGTTTAGCATCCAACAAGAAAGACTACATAAAATAAGGGAAGATATCATAGATATTCTATTTAAATCTTCATTAGGC
Organism: Ceratopteris richardii; assembly: GCA_020310875.1. Taxonomy (NCBI): domain Eukaryota; kingdom Viridiplantae; phylum Streptophyta; class Polypodiopsida; order Polypodiales; family Pteridaceae; genus Ceratopteris; species Ceratopteris richardii. The sequence continues at coordinate 100,888,371 of CM035418.1, forward strand.
TCCTTTAGTTGTGATCCAAGATCCGTGTTTATCTAAGCATTCAAACCGAGGGGAATCATCATAGGAAATATATTTGACACATCTATTAAAATTTGATCCGAGTGACAATCATAATACATCTAGATTGGTCAATAACTTAATCTCTTAGCACTAAAGATGTGATCTCATATGATGCATTGAAAACAAGATGATGTAAGAGAGTAAAAAATTATTGATGCAAAGAATCCTTAAGTTGAAAAACAATGTCTCCTAAAAGTGAGCTATTATAGGCAAGGCAACAAATTTCTTTGCAGATCTATGGAATGCTATCACATAAGAACTTTTGTAGAAGATTTGGGAAGATGGATTTATGATCACTTTTGGAAGGCGCTCTATCAAAGAGTTTTCCATTGAGGAATTCCTTCACTTGCTAGAAATAAGAATTAACAACTATACGAGTGTTCCCCCTTTTAGACAATCTACAATCTTCGTGATTCAAGGAGATAATCCCCCAAGAAATGGATGGCAAGAGAATTAACATGCTTTGTGTCTTTTCTCAACTCTCTTGTATTTTCTCTCTTGTTAATCAATCAAGCGTTGGACAAATAAGAAAGTAAAACAAGAATTTTCTTGTTGAATATCAATCATCAAGTTATCGTTCAATATTAGCCATTATCATATTATCTTTGTTGTTTTAAGGGAATTCCTCCACCATAATTGGATTATTCGAATACAAGCATAGGAACTACACGTCTTAAGTTGAGTTAGGCTCACTAGATTTACATAATTCATGTTCAAAGTTTAGAAAGAATGTATTTAACATAAAGTAGACCAGTTGATTCTTGCATAGAAATCATTAGTCACTAGAGCACTTGTTAAATGTCTATGATATAATCAAGTAGGAAAAAATAATAAAGATTTTATAGGTCAAAACGTTGAAGGACACAGTTGAGAATGTTGAATTTTAGAAAGTGGAAATGCACACAAAAAAACACAAAGAATATGGAGCTTAGGATCTCAATATAATCACATTATTGATGTGTTGAATATACAAAGATGGGTAACCCACTAATTTTACTCAGATATATAAAATTAAAATTAAAAAAAACTTCTTAAAGAGGAAAAAATATACCCCATTACACTCAAATGCGTGCATATACAATGTTAACAAAATGCACTACAAAGCCCATTGCACTACAAGGAATACGGGCGTATAGCAACGGTTAAGGCGACATAATTTTGTCGCTATAAAATTGCAAAATGCATCGTAATGAGTGTCGTGCGCACACCGTCGATTAAATGACGAGCCAAACGATGTTTTTTGCGACTTGTGGCACGACGAGGAATGTGATGCTCGCATAGAGCATCGATAACATGATGGTTTCTTTTTGGCATCGCATAAGCGATGCTAAAACATGTCGCTTATGCGACACCAAGTTTTCGACACGTACCATCGCTTGCACGACAGTCTGTTGACGGAAAAAAATTAAAACGTTGGAGGCTCTTCGATCAGCATTTTCACGCAACTGATCGAAGAGCTCTCCAACGTTCGCAATTGCGCTGCGCTTACAAGCTGAAGCAAGTATATGCAGAATTGTTGTTTTGCCTAAGCTCTCTCTTATTGTCTCCCTCTGTCTCTGTTTCTCTATTTCTACATCTTTCTCTCTTTGAATTCTCTCTCTCTCTCTCTCTCTCTCTCTCTCTCTCTCTCTCTCTCTCTCTCTCTCCTTTCTCTCTTTATTGCAGGTTATTCAAGAAGCTAACCAAGCAAAAAGTATGGCTAACTATTGTAAGTACAATTTCTTTTCTTTGTATATCATTTGAATTGTGTTATTTTCATTAGATAGCATACTCACACTTATTGATATGCACTTATACACTTATACATGATGAAGATGCACTTTCACACATATACACATATACACATATACACATGCACATACACACACATATATACACACAGATACATATGCACATACACTTAGACATACACACATATACACATGCATATGCACAAACATTTCTACAACCACATAAAAAGACTTACATGCATGCATTATTGCATATATATATATATATATATATATATATATATATATATATATATATATATATATATATATATATATATATATATATATATATATATATATATATATATATATATATATATATATATATATATATATATATAACACATACACACATTAACATATACGCAAATACATGTATATGCACATCCACATGCATGCACATTCACATGCATGCACATGGATGCAAATGGAAATGCATCCACATACACATGCATGCTTCATACATATACACATTCATACACATACATTATACACATATATACACATATAAATGCACATACGTACACACACATACACATACACACACACATGCACATACCTACATGTACACATATACATGCACATACACACATATACACATAGAGTTACACATATACATGCACATACATATACACACACATACACATGCACATGCACATACTCATACACACATATATACTTACACATGCACATGCACATACATACATATACACACACATACACATGCACATACATACATATACACACACATACATATACACTTAGGTACACACATATGAATGAATTATATAATTAAAGTATTAAAACACATATACACATGCACACACACATGCACATACCTACATATACACATATACATGCACATACACACATATACACATAGAGTTACACATATACATGCACATACATACACACACACATACACGTGCACATGCACATACTCATACACACATATACACTTACACATGCACATGCACATACATACATATACACACATACACATGCACATACATACATATACACACACATACATATACACTTAGGTACACACATATGAATGAATTATATAATTAAAGTATTAAAACACATATACACATGCACACACACATGCACATACCTACATATACACATATACATGCACATACACACATATACACATAGAGTTACACATATACATGCACATACATAAACGCACACATACACGTGCACATGCACATACTCATACACACATATACACTTACAAATGCACATGCACATACATACATACATATACATACATATACACACACATACACATGCACATACATACATATAAACACACATACACATGCACATACATACATATACACACACATACATATACACTTAGGTACACACATATGAATGAATTATATAATTAAAGTATTAAAACACATATACACATGCACACACACATGCACATACCTACATATACACATATACATGCACATACACACATATACACAAAGAGTTACACATATGCATGCACATACATATACACACACATACACATGCACATGCACATACTCATACACACATATACACTTACACATGCACATGCACATGCACATGCACATGCATACATATACACACACATACACATGCACATACATACATATACACACACATACATACACTTAGGTACACACATATGAATGAATTATATAATTAAAGTATTAAAACACATGCTTAATATAAACAATAATAACAATCAATAGAACAAAACTCTTCGTTACTTAATACCATACACACAATTCAAAACATAACTGAAATGAAAAATATATAGATAATATATATATATATATATATATATATATATATATATATATATATATATATATATATCAATGTAAATACATATAATCCAATGTCATAATCAACTAAAAAATCCTAATCATCATCATCATGATCATCATCATCATCGTCAGCAGTATCATGATCATCCTGATCATCCTCATGGTCATGATCACCCTGTGACGATCGAGATCGTCCCTCCTGTGTCTGTCTCTCCACCTCATCCATATCTATCTCTCCATAATACTCATGTATTACATATAACAAAAATAAATAAATAAAACAATTAAACCATTCATAAAAATAAAATAATTATATAAAATTTAATAATACTTACAAAGGCATCAGGATGATCTCGCACATACTCGCTCAAACACCGATATCCAAAATGTGTAGCATACTCGATCTCATGTTTCATAGGATATCGGCCATAATCCTTCCGCTACATTGAAACAAATAAAAAAGATTAGTTGCTTGCATTTTAACTAAAATAAAAGATATACTCAGAATAACACATATACTTAGAAATGTAGCTACAAAACCATTATGGACCATTTGGCCTAGGTGCGATGTGTGGCTCGACTCCACTCTCTTCTTTGTAGCAGCCTGTTTATTTAAGAAAAAAAATACATAAATTAAATGTAAAAAATTACTAAAATATATAAAAATATAAATATAAACTATTAATTTGTGTACCTTCTGTTGAGGAAATGACTCCTGAAGACGTAGTTGTCTACGAAAAAACTGCCACGTCTCAGGTGGTATGTTAGGTCGCCTCTTATTTTTTTCCACCATACAATATCTCCTATTAATTTAATCTCAAACAGAAAAAAAAATCAGAATACATACACATATATACACACACATACATATACGCATACCCACATACACATATACATGCAAACATATACGCATACATATATGTATACATATACACATATACATACATATAACATAAACACACATATACATATCCACATATATACGTACACACACATGCATGCATATACACTCATTCATACAAAATACATGCATTTATCCCACAATAATGTGTAGTTGTGTATACGTGAATATGTGTGTATGTGTAAATGTGTATATGTGAATATGTGTGTATGTGTAAATATGTATATGTGAATTTTTTGTGTATGTAGATAATCAGATTATTAATATCAAATACCATTATTTGTAGATTCTGATCAATCAGATGGAACTCCACCACCGTCTCCTCATCGTGCAACGACTATATACTGTAAGTATATCAAACATTTAATTTTAAATATATTTGATGGATACATAACTTTTTTTTTTTGTTTCTTATTATGTGTAGATTCTGATCAATCAGAGGGTACTCCACCACCTCCTACCCATGCAACGACTTCACATGTGTCCTCCGATAGGAATTATGATGAGTTTTACTATCAAGAGCATATTATATGTTGGTGTAACTCTTGTTATGGCACGTATCGAAGACCACGATTGGAATGTATTGAACATGAGGCAGATTATGGTACTTTTGAGCGTGCACCATCACCTGGTCAACGTGATAATGCTTGGGTATGTATTTTTTATATATATTAATGTCATTATTTTATTTAAAAACCATATACAAAATCAAATTACTATTTATATACAGGAATACTTGCTCGATGATGATGATTATGATGATGATAATTTTTCTCATAATGTTAATATACCTCGTACACCTCATGGACTTGTTGTTCATCAATTACAAGCAGAGGTTTCTAGAAATCCTCTAGCTCCTAGTTTAGAGACTGAAACGGCTGGAGATTATCCATTGCCAGCTCGTGATCGTTCTTTAGTACAAACATATGATAGAAGAAGATATGGAGGATGGAATAGAGGACCACTTCCTTTAGATGGAGAGGTTTTCAACTTTTGGGGTAATCCCTATATGATTGCTCCATCCACTATTACTAATGATGGTCATCGTCTCTTTATTGTAGAGGATGTGTATGTGCCTCCAAAATCTGAAGTCACTCTTATGTCATTTTGTGGTCCTATATATGGATGGGGAGATTGGCATCAACTTTCACGTTATGTTCAAAGCATGAGTACTTATGGAATATGCTTGAACGCAACATCCCTTACTAGTAGAAGGATTTTTACATGCAGAAAATGAAAGATTATATACTGATGGAAGACCTTACACACATGGAAATATAGCAGGTTTAATAAATAGTAGTTGAGGGTTACATAATAGTTCAATGACTAATTGCACATTTGAGGAGCGTGAAAATAGTCATGAATCACCATACATGAGTAGAGATGTATCAAGATACATAGTTGTCAATGCTATTACTACATTACATGCCGGTGATGAAACTATTAGTGAATTATGGATGGTGTGACCTCCTAGAGCACCTTTTAGCTAGAGAGAATAAAAATTTTATATCCATATTTAATAAGTTATATACTTAATTTTATATTTAAAGTTTACTTTTTATTCATTTATGGAATACTAATGAATTTTATTTATATGTGTAGATTCCAATGTATGATGTTGATGATATTCCTCCACAGCATTCACAATTGCCAGTAAGACCTCATTTATCAGAAGCTTCTATGAGGAGGCTACGCAAAAGTAATCCTGTGGAATATGCAAGGTTGAAAGATCTATATTCAAAAGATGATAAAGTACAAGATTTGTTTGACAATGATGAAGATGATGGAATGGCAGATTTTATTGAGGATTGGTATCAAAATGACAGTGAGAGCATTGATATTTCTAAAAATGAGAAATATCTTCGAGAGGAATGTCTAAAGCATGTATATGAAGGAAGTCGTTTGACACGACTAAGTGCGATCTTACTTATTCTCAATCTTCAAAATCGTTTTGGATGGAGTAATGTATTTGTTTCGACACTATTAAGGTATAATTTTCAATTTTCTATCTATTTATATATATATGCATAAATATATATATATATATATATATAAATACATGCATATATAAACATACACCTAATATACATGAATGCATACACACATATAAACATACACACACATATAAACATATACACACATATACACACATTTTGAAGGATGGAAAAATAATTTTAAAGGATGGGTGAACAAAAAGTGTCCATTCAATGCAGGTTTTTATTCTTACTTTAGATAAGGTAAGAACAAGAACTTGAATTGAATGGACACTTTTTGTCCATGCATCTTTTAAAATTATTAATGCATCTTTCAAAATATTGGCAAAAAATTTGATTGTTTGGATGGCAGGATACGATTGTTTGTTTTGGAGGATATGAAGTATGAACCTTCATTGAATGATTTGTCGATTCTATCATATGTTCGGTTTGAAAGTGTGAGAAGCAGATTTATAATTGCTATTCAAAGAATTTGGCACTGTTTAGGCCATACAATGGTGACCTGGATGAATCGCATGCACAGAGGTTACTCAAGATAGAGCGACCTGATTATAATGGACTAGTGCCAGCAGGATTCCTGGGGTATGCAGTAAACCTCTTGCATGTCAATGATGAGCATCTGAACTTTAGAATACAAAGTGGAAATCATGGTGGCTTGAGAGGATCACTTTTATACAGCTTGTTCAAAGAACTTCAGTGTTATGACACTGAAGTTCTTTGAACAAGCTGTATAAAAGTGATCCTCTCAAGACACCATGATTTCCACTTTGTATTCTAAAGTTCAGATGCTCATCATTGACATGCAAGAGGTTTACTGCATACCCTAGGAATCCTCCTGGCACTAAACCATTATAATCAGGTTGCTCTATCTTGAGTAACCTCTGTGCATGCGATTCATCCAGGTCACCATCGTATGGCCTATAAACAGTGCCAAATTCTTTGAATAGCAATTATAAACCCGTTTCTCACACTTTCAAACTAAACATATGATAGAATCAACAAATCATTCAATGAAGGTAAATACTTCATATCCTCCAAAACAAACAATCGTATCCTGCCATCCAAAACAATCAAATTTTTTGTGAATATTTTGAAAGATGCACATAAGCATACACATATATAAAATTATATGCATATATATATATATATATATATATATATATATATATATATATATATATATATATATATATATATATGTGTGTGTGTGTGTGTGTGTGTGTGTGTGTGTGTATGTGTGTTTATTTATTTACTTTTTTTAATATATGTTTTTTTGATGAACTTACATCTTATTATCTAAAAAGTTTTTACCAAGTCAGAATATTCTTCCTACCTCACATGATGAAATGAAGAAGATAATCAACAATCTTGGTATAGATTATCAATGTATACATGCATGTCCTAACGATTGTATTTTATATAGAGGTGAATATGCAGACTCTTTGACATGTCCCAAATGTCAATCTCCTCGATATAAGGGCAAAGAAGGTAAAATCCCAAAAAAGGTATTGAGACATTTTCCATTGGCTCCACGGATTAGAAATATGTTTCAAAGCCCCGAATTATCAAAGCTTTTGACTTGGGGACATGATCACAAAAGTATTGATGGAATAATCAAAATTCCTCATGATAGTGTTGCTTTTCAGCATATTGATTCTACATGGCCTGAATCTGCACAAAATCCACAGAATCTAAAGTCAGGAGTTGCATTAGATGGGGTTAATCCATTCTCCATGAAATCTAGTAAATGGTCAACATGGCCAATGGTAGTCATAAACTACAATCTTCCACCATATCTTAGCATTAAAAAGGAACATTTAATGCTTTCACTTTTAATCCCAGGCAAAAGACAAGTTAAAGATATGAATATATATCTTGCTCCTCTCATAGACAATCTCCAAGAGTTATGGAGAGGTATTAATGTCATTGATGTATTCGAAAAGCATCAATGAAAGACATATTACGGTTCGTGGTATTGTGGCTTGGACTATTCACGATTTTCCAGGATATGGTGTTTGTTCAGGTATTGATGTAATTTTTTTATTCAATATGCATGTAAATAAATATGATTTAATCTAATTATATTTTTATCATTTTCATGATGCAGGAATATCTACTAAGGGTTACATATTGTGGTGATTGGTTGAGATCAATCTATAGTAAGAATCTCAACAAAAATATTGATCTTCGACATCGACGATTCTTGCCTGATGATCATCCATTAAGATCTAAAAGAGAAGCGATATATTTTAATGGAAATCTGGAAACAGGTCAGTGTCCAAAACCTATGATGCCTATGGATTGGTATAAAAAATGGACAGATGGACCTCTGATAGATCTAGAATCAGAAATCTTCAATGATGATTCAGATAATGAGTATGTGAAGAGAGGTAAAGGAAAATTGGCACTTGCAAAGAACATATCAATATGGTATTCTTTGGAGTATTGGAAAGAGTTAAAAGTATTTCATCTTCTTGATCCTATGCATATATTCAAAAATATTGGTTATTCATTATGGTAGCATCTTCTTGGACTAAAAGATACCATAGCATCAAGGAATGATTTGAAAGATCAAAAATCCAAACCAAATGACTTATGCACTTGCTCCTTGGGTACTTACAACAAAAGAGATACAGACTATCAACAATAGAATTCAATTGATTAAGACTCATACAGGATATGGAGCATCTTTTCAAAACATGTTTACTATGGATGATAAGAGCTTATCTGGGTTCAAGACCCATGACTGGCATAACTTCTTGAAACATATTTTACCTTTGGTTATCGATGGATGTACAACGAAAGGAGTACGAGATGTGATCTATCCTCTAGGATCACTTATAAGGTAATTATGATACTTTTATATTTAATATGTATGAATATTGGATATCTTTTATTTTTTAATTAACTTCTTTATAATTGTTTCTATGATATGTATAGGTGGATTACATCCAAAGAGATTGACAAAAACTTGATCCCACAAAAAAAACGTGAATGCAAAGAACTACTATGTTTGATGGAGAAAGAACTTCCTACTTCATTTTTTGATATTCAGGCTCATTTATTAGCCCATCTTGTAGATGAAATAGAGATTGCAGGTGTTGTCAACACTAATGGATGTTTTGGGTCGAGCGATTTATGGGAATATTAAAAGGTTGTGTGCGACAAAGAGCGAAACCAGAAGGATCCATGGCAAAGGGTTGGATGCTTGAAGAGTGCATGTATTGTTGGTGCAAGGCAATCAACAATTGAAGTTTTGATGAAGTTTTGAATTCAAGGATTGAAGGAAAGGTCAAGATATGAAGCATGGATAAAGTACATGTTCAGAGAATGAAGATGTGTATACATATGTACATTAACTTAGAGTTAGCTCACTTATACTTTTGTATGGTTATGAGCTTGTACATATTTGCCTATATATACAAGAAAAAATGTCGGTGCAAATATGAGAGAGTTGAAGAGAACAAGAATTTAGGAGAATTAGAAGTCATTAGACACTTGTAAAAGTGAGTAAGATATCTCTCTCATCCAGATGTAAAACTTTTCAATAATGAAGAAAAGTTGCACCCGATATTTTTGAGTGTTCTCCTTCTGTGCTTGATCATTTCAAGAATCCTTTTGTAGGTGTCTAATTCCATAGTTAATGATTCTATGGTTAAAGTTTGAGAGCCTAATTGTAAACAGGTTGTGAAAATTATATGTAGGAACATTCATATGTGAGAAAGTAGTGAGTGTCTTCTGAAACAGGCGCAATCCCGATGGTCAAAGAAATGGTCAGCTCTCAGTGCACAGTGTAAAGTTTTGCACAAATGAGGAGTTAAAATTTAAGTTGGAAGGTAAGCCATCTATGGCTAAAAGCATTTGCTTAAACGGGTTCTAGTTTGGGAGAACCAAGCTTTAGAAGTTGCAGGTGTCAAAGTAGACTGTAAAGAACTACAGTTTTAGACATAGGTGACTTGTTAAGATCATTTCTCAAGATCTACTAAGTGGTTTTGAATGGTTTAACTTGGAGGAGGTGTGCAAACTATAGGCAACACCTTGTGCAAAGATTTATCAAAAACTTTATACATTTGATAAGTTAAAGAGAGTTATGTGCAGCAGACTTTTTGTGTAGTCGTCTTCTTCACAGTTTGTTCAAAATTTTGATAGTTGATCATTGATCCTCCAAATTGGTGAAGGTTTTAAGTTATTCTTGATATAGAGGTGCTCTAACTTCAAGGATAACTTGTTCTTTTGGAGATTAACACTCTCCATCAGTGGTATCAGAGCAGGAAGCATCAAAATTGAAGAAAGGAGGACCCCGACTGTTGCAGCTATAAAGAATTCAAGATTTGAACATACAAAAAGTGAAAGCTTGAAAGCAAAGCTTGATAAGGAGGACAGAAGATATCAAGGAATACAAAAGGAGTATCATTCGAAGCAAAGGTAACCTTATTCCTCATAAAGCTTGAAGGATTTAATACACAGGTGAAAAAAGGATGGGAGATTCTCTTCACATAGAGAAATTGGATAGAGAGAATTATCCAGCATGGTCAATGAGGATGGAATCTCATCTTATGAGCAAAGACCTGATTGGGTATATCACAGGTGAAGAAGAAAATCCTCAGTTTAGAGATCCTAGTGTTCCAACTAGGGAAGAACTATCAGACTTGAAGACTTGGATGAAGAGAGATGCTCAAGCTAGGAGCATTATCTACATGGGAGTCAATGACTACTTGCTACCTCACATTAGAGGTCTTGAAAGTGCAAGTGATATATGGAATGCTTTGGAGGAGCATTTTCAAAACACCACAAAGTCAAAGAAGGCATCCTTGTGGGCAGAGTTTACTACCTTCAAGAAGTAGGCCTCTCAATCCATTTCAGATTATGTAACAAGGATAAAGGACACTGCAGATGCATTAGGAGCAGTTGATGAAGATATTGAGGAGGATAAATTGGTAAGGCAAATCCTCACAGGTTTGAGAGGTGATGACAAATGGAAGCCATTCATTTTGTCTACTGAATTATCACTAGGTCATTTTACTCCTCACTTAAATCAGTTGCTAGGACACATGCTAACCTTTGAGCAGGATGTCAAAGGTGAAGGTCATAAAAGTGCACGTCAAGCAATGTACTCAAAGGATAAGAAGAAGAATAGCAAAGGGAAGCATCAAGCAAATGAAGATGAAGGAACAACTAGCCAGGCTAACTTCCTAAGAGGAAGAGGAGATGGCAAAGGTAGAGGAAGAGACAGAAGTAATAAAGATGGAGTCAAATCTTGTTGGATTTGTGGTAAGACAAATCACTTAGCTCATCATTGTTGGCATAACACTCAGAATAATGGTGGATATAATGAGAATTTTAATTCAAAAGGAAGAGGTGGTAGAAATCAAAGAGGTAATTTCAGAGGCAGAGGTAGTAGAGGTTATTTTGGAAGAAATGCTGGTAGAGGATTCCAAAGCCAACAATACAAAAATACCTATTACAATTATGCTTCAGATCAGATGGAGGATTCAACATTGATAATGAATGCAACTTATGAAAGGCAAAGTGAAGATCAAAGAGTCTTCTACATTGACTCAGAGTGTAGCAATCACCTGAGTGGCAACATAGCATTGATGACTGATTTGGAAAATAAGGTAAATAATCATGTAGTTCAAACAGGTGACAATACAAAGCATAATGTGAAGTCAATTGGATCAGTGAAGACCAAGGATGGTAGTACTCTCTTGAGTAAGGTTTTGTATGTTCCTACAATTCCAAAGAATCTGATAACTGTAGCACAAATTGTTGAAAAAGGTTATGGTTAGGTTCACTAATGAATGAGTTTTTGTGGAGGACCCTAGCAATGGGTATAAACAAATTGTTTCAAGGAAGAAAGAAGGAAGATTGTTCACATTGAAGATTCAAGGTAATATTGGTCATGCCTTGTTCACCTATGGAGAACATAAGATCTCTGAGTTAGATCTTTGGCACAAAAGGCTTGGACATTTTAATGAAAGAGGTATTAAAGATATGGTTAACAATGGTTCAGTGCTTGGATTACCTAATGTTGCAGGTCAACATATGACATACAGATGTGAGGCATGTCAATTAGGTAAGGCTCATAAGCAATCTTATTCCAAGCATGGTTTTATGTATTCAAAGAAGCTTGAGTTGGTACACATAGATTTGTGGGGGCCATCAAAGGATTTCAGTATCAATGGTTCAAGGTATTATGTGATTTATGTTGATGATGCTACCAGATAGATCACTATCTATGTGATCAAAGATAAGTCAAAGGTATTCAAAAAATTCAAGCATTATCATGTGTATGCAGAAAGAATTACAGGTCAAAAGTTGAAGAGACTAAGATCAGATGGAGGGGGAGAGTATTTCTCTATGAGTTCAGTGATTACTTGTGGAATGCAGGTATAATAAGGGAAGTTACTTCAGGTACTCTCCTCAACAAAATGGTGTAGCAGAAAGGAGGAATAGAACTCTTGTTGAGTTTGCAAGATTCATGATGAAGGAGAAAAATTGCCCAAATTATTTGTGGGCTGAGGCTGTAAATACAGCCACATATTTGGTCAATAGATTACCATGTAAAGCTTTGCAGGGTATGACACCATATGAGGCATGGTGGGGTAAGAGACCTACCCTAGATCATTGCAAAGTATTTGGATGTTTGGCATATGCATATGTGCCATCTCAATTAAGGCATAAATTGGAACCTAAAGCTGAAAACTGTGTTCATTGGATATGATGATAAGCAGATGGGATATAGGTTGTGGAGTCCATCCACAAAACAATTCCTTGTATCAAAGGATGTTACATTTGATGAGCAAGGTACTTGGTATGCATGTACAATCAATATTTATGCAGGCGATGAAGAAGTTGTGAATCTGAAGAAAGGTAAATCAAAGGTTCAAATATTTGATGAAGAGGAGAATAATGAAGTACAGGTTGAAGTTGAAGAAGTGCCAAGGTTTGATCCAGAATGTGATGAACCAGAAACCTCAAGAAGTGGAGAACTCAGAAGGTCATCAAGACACAAATGGCAACCTACAAGGTGTAGCTATGACACTTCTTTTTTGGCTACCAAAGATTATGCTTATATAATAAAGGCAGATGAAGACCCTTCTACATATGAAGAGGCAAAAGGTAAGGAAAATTGGGAGAAAGCTATGCAAGAAGAGTATGATGCATTGATGGAGAATGACACATGGGATTTGGTTCCTAAACCAAATAGTCAGAAGATTATTGGATGCAAATGGGTCTACCAGACAAAGAGGCTGCAGATGGAAGTGTGTCTAGGTATAAAGCTAGGCTTGTTGTGAAAGGGTTTGCTAAGACATATGGTATAGATTATGATGAGACTTATAGTCTTGTGGCAAAGATGACAACCATCAGGACACTCATAGCCATTGCTGCATGTAAAGGTTGGAAATTATGTCAATTAGATGTGAAGAATGCTTTTCTAAATGGTTATATTTCAGATGATGTTTTCATGGAGCAGCCACAAGGATTTAGAGATGAAAGATATCCAGATCATGTATGTAATCTCAAGAGAGCTTTGTATGGTTTGAAGTAGGCCCCAACGGCATGGAATTATAGACTAGTGAAGTTGTTGAAGGAACTTGGTTTTCAAGTATCTAAAGCAGATAGTAGCTTGCTTGTTAAAGCAAGTGATGATGGGTTCATTTACATGTGCATATATGTTGATGATATAATTCTTACAGGTACAGATGAGAAAGGAATTCAAAGCCTAAAGAAGCAAATGGAGAAAGAGTTCAAGATTAGTGACTTGGGAGATTTGTCATATTTCTTGGGCATGGAGATCTCATACACTCAACATGGAGTGTATGTAACTCAAGAAAGGTATTTGAAAAACTTGTTGATCAAGTTTAAGATGGATGATTGCAAGGTAGCAATGGAGGTGAATCACAAATTGAGCAGATATGGAGGAGAAGAATTCAAGGATATGAAGCTATATCAAAGTTTGGTTGGTTGTCTGATCTATGCTACATTAACTAGGCCTGACTTGTCATATGTAGTTGGAGTATTATCTCAATTCATGCATTGTCCTAGGAAAGAACATTGAGTTGCGGGACAAAGAGTGTTGAGGTACATTAAGGGTACACTCAAAGACGGTTTGTATTATGGTTTTACATCAGATACAAACATCAAGATATACAGTGATACAGATTGGGTAGGTAATCTTGATGATAGGAGATCAATTTATGGATACTTGTGTTATGTGGGAGATAAGTTAATTTCATGGTTTTCAAAGAAGCAACACACAGTTGCTTTATCATCCACAAAGGCTGAGTACAAAGGTATGGTTGAAGTTGCAAAGGAAGTGATATGGCTTAAGACTCTTATGAAGAGTTTTGACATCATTCAGAGTACACCCACTATTCATGGAGATAACATGAGTTCATTGTATTTAGCTATTAATCCTGTTTTTCATGCCAAGACTAAACACATTGAGATTCAATATCATTTTCTAAGAGAGAAGGTGATGGATAAGGAGATTGAAGTCATACATACTTCAACAAAAGATCAGATAGCTGATATGCTAACTAAAATCTTGGATGGACCAAAGCTACAGAGATTCAAAGACATGGCAGGTATAAAGAAGATAGAGAAAACCTCAATTGATGATTGAGAGGGAGTTGTTGGTGCAACGCAATCAACAATTGAAGTTTTGATGAAGTTTTGAAGTCAAGGATTGAAGGAAAGGTCAAGATATGAAGCATGAAGAAAGTACATGTTCAGAGAATGAAGATGTGTATACATATGTACATTAACTTAGAGTTAGCTCACTTATACTTTTGTATGGTTATGAGCTTGTACATATTTGCCTATATATACAAGGAAAAATGTCGGGGAAAATATGAGAGAGTTGAAGAGAACAAGAATTTAGGAGAATTAGAAGTCATTAGACACTTGTAAAAGTGAGTAAGATATCTCTCTCATCCAAATGTAAAACTTTTCAGTAATGAAGAAAAGTTGCACCCAATATTTCTGAGTGTTCTCCTTCTGTGCTTGATCATTTCAAGAATCCTTTTGTAGGTGTCTAATTGCATATTTAATGAGTCTATGATTAAAGTTTGAGAGCCTAATTGTAAACAGGCTATGAGAATTATGTGTAGGAACATTCATATGTGAGAAAGTAGTGAGTGTCTTCTGAAACAGGCGCAATCTCGATGGTCAAAGAAATGGTCAGCTCTCAGTGCACAGTGTAAAGTTTTGCAGAAATGAGGAGTCAAAATCTAATTTGGAAGGTAAGCCATCAATGGCTAAAAGCATTTGCTTAAATGGGTTCTACTTTGGGAGAACCAAGCTTTAGAAGTTGCAGGTTTCAAAGTCGATTGTAAAGAACTATAGTTTTAGACATAGGTGACTTGTTAAGATCATTTCTCAAGATCTACTGAGTCTTTTGGAATGATTTAACTTGGAGGAGGTGTGCAAACTATAGGTGACACCTTGTGCAAAGTTTTGTCAAAAACTTTACACATTTGATAAGTTAAAGAGTGAGTTATGTGCAATAGACTTTTTGTGTCATCTTCTTCATAGTTTGTTCAAAATTTTGATAGTTGATCATTGATCCTCCAAATTGGTGAAGGTTTTAAGTTATTCTTGATATAGAGGTGCTCTAACTTCAAGGATAACTTTTTCTTTTGGAGATTAACACTCTCCATCATGTATTACATTAGTGAGTACCTTGAAAGAGTTCATGAAGAAGCTCCACGTGCATGGACCAATGAGTCTTCTTCAAAAATAACAGATGAGGTATTATCAGGTAAGGGAGCTCCATTCTTATTCACATTTCAAGAAAAAAATGATGTTTCTACTTTTGTAGCATATAATAGCAAATGCATGCAAGCATTCCTTAGCGAGTATGAGAAACTTCAAAATCTCCGAAGTAAAAGGCAAAAAAACAAAAGATATAGACGTAATCTCGATAATACTGAGATTACAGATATATCTTCTTTCACGGATTGGCCATATAGTCGTTTGCAACGCGCCAACGCAAATAATGAAGAAATCTCAGATGAGCAAAGAGAGTTAATGATAGGTTGTGAACGAAAGGTAATTTTATTAAAGTAATATTTTATTTTTTTCATATATGTATATTAGTTTCTATTTACCGTAAAACAAAGGATTCTAGTATTGTTGCTTCTTTCAAGCAACTATCACGTGCTAGCTCAAAAGACACGGACCTTATAGATAGCGAACTTGGTTAGATAGGAACTATTGTTGGTATCTACGAAATTTCATTTCGTACATTCAAACACGTAGAAAAAAGTTTATATTTTTTATGATAGAGTTAGTTATTTTTTTAAGCACCTAATAATGGGTTTTTGTTGTTATATATTTTGATAGGTCATTTTGAAGGTTGAATGGTTTCGAGCCGAGTATAAAGGTAGTAATTCCACATAAAGAAAGGAATTATCTCAGTTTCGGGCAATTGATTCTTCCAAGGTAATGCAATCTAGTAAAGAACCATATATTTTTCCTAGGCATATTGAACAAGCATTTTTTTATAAAAACCCTGATGCTCATCCTTGGTGGCAAGTCATTCATGTGCAACCTAGAGGTAGGTCATTGTTTGGACATTTTATTGTTAGGGAGATTGAAGAAAGTCCTCTTGATGATTCAGCATCAGATACTGATACATCAACATCTAAAAGAGAAATTAGAATCATTATACGTGATAATGATACCAATCTTTTTGATGAAGAGGATAATTCTCTACATGCTAATTCTACTGATGAGGAAGAGGAATTACCAGAAATATATATTAACCCATCAATAGATGATGTGATTCATGAGAACATAGATTTAACAATAGAAGAAATAAATGAAATCAATAAGGATAATGAAGATGAGACTATATTGATGTCTTACCAAAATGATGGCAATAATGAAAACATATGAGCAGATTAGATAGTAAATTCTACTCTAATTATCGATCAATAACTTGAAGCTTCTGAATGGATATCAGATAATAGATTTTTTTATTAACTTGAATAATGATGAATCCTACTACAAAGATGAAATCATGTTCTTTTAAGTTAGAACATGAAGCTTGGGGGTATGCCTAATTATTTTATATATAGCTTTATCTTTGAGGAGCAAATTTTTATCATGTATGTATGCATATGTGTGTGTATTCATGTGTATTATATGTATACATATGTTAGTATGCATATATATGTATTTCATGTATATGTATGTGTTTGCATGTGTGTGATATATGTATACATGTGTTAGTATGCATATTTGTATATATGCATATGCATTTATGTAAAATATTCATGTATTCATGTAATATATGCAAGCGTTTATAATTGTGTACATGTATATATGTATATGTGTCTATGTGTAAATATGTGCATGTAAATATGTATGCATGTATATATATGTTTATGTGTGCATGTAGGCATGTATATGTGATGTGTACATGTATATATGTATATATGTCTATGTGTAAATGTGTACATGCAAATATGTATGCATGTATATATATATTTATGTGTCCATTTAGGCATGTATGTGTGATGCATAATATATCTACTCCATTTTATATTTATGTATGTGTATCTACATGATGTGTATATATCTTTATATATATTATGATCCTCGTTGATTCGAGTAGCTATATATAGAGGCATAAGGTTGGCAGGAGAGACATCTCTCTAGTAGGACGTCGGAGGAATAGATGCAATATGTACATATACTTCAAACATATGGCTAAAAGGTTGAATTAGAGTTTTTAAATTAGGGGTTTTAAAACCCTTATATCGAAATTAGTGTTTTCAATTTAGGATTTTTGAAATAGGATTTATTTATTTATTTATGCGTATGCATGTGTTGTGTATGTATGTGTATCTATATGTGCATATGCATGTGTTGTGTGTGTGTATATATGCATGTGTATATGTATATATGCATGTAAATATGATTATATGAGTCTATGTGTGTGTACATATGATTATGCATGTGTATGTGTATGTGAGTATGTGTACGTGTATGTGAGTATGTGTATGTGTCTATGTGTATTCATTATATGTGTGTAGCTGCATGCATGTGTATGTGTGTGTAAAAATGT